>JAJEJO010003249.1:160117-273902 GCA_020662805.1 Glaucomys volans
AGAAAGAAAGAAAGAAAGAAAGGAAGGAAGGAAGGAAGGAAGGAAACGTGAGAACGTACATATGTAGTCTAGTTATTGAAGGATATTTCTGGGAGGATTCACAATAAACTGGACTACGCCAATGGGAGTTCCCTCTGGGTAAACTATGATTTGGGGGGGATACAAAGGAAAAAGATTTTGGTTTTCATCTTGCACCATTCGATACCATTTGGAGAATTTACATGGTTTATATGCTATCTTTATTCAATTCTTTTTCACTAAAAACAACAAAATAACAAAAGATGGGCAAAAAAGATACATTTCAAAAGTAAGTTTTGCCCGAGTCAAATGGAACAGTCATTACTGTTCGACATTTAGGTAGATACATGCGAAGCCTGAGGATCACGCATCTTCTGTCACATACCATTTGTGTTTTGTTAAATCACAAGAGAACTTGAACACTTACAAAGACTGCTACACAGCTGCATGCTAATGGTGGTATAGAGACTGCTCTTTGTTCCTGTTTTCTGTTCTCCTTTTTTGGCAATGGAATTTCAGCTGCCCAGACTAATAGAATAACCACCTCTCCCAGTTTCTCCCTTCCATACTCCCTTCTTCCTCCATCCTCCTCCTTCCTTTCCCCATCTTCTCCCTGTGGAGACGTCCTGGTGGTCAGCTTTCTTACCTGGTGTGGCACATGAATGCACCACAATTTCCTTCTTCATGACTGCACGCTCCCAGCCTGAGCATCCTAAGAGAAACAGGCAGAGGTTTTAGGTCCTACCTACCTAGGAGATCCCACAGCATCACTTCTGCCACATTCTGAAGGTCCGCCCAAGTTCAAGGGGAGAGGCCGCACACTGCACTCCTTGATGGGAACATCCAGGGATTTGTGGCTGGGTTTTAGATCTGTTCCCTGAAGACACTGTGTGCATGGGCCCTTGTCCTTGTCCTCATCTTTCCCTTCAGCCTGTTGTCTAGAACATGGCTTCTAAAACCATCCTGGATGATGGGACTGAGTCCAGGTACTGCAGAACAAGAAGATGGAAGGGCTCTGGGTCATTGTGGAGCAGCACAGTGGCCCACCTACTTTCTTATCTCTTAATGAAGTTTTCCATCACTCCCAGCCAAACCTAATACATACTGATTAGCAAAGTCAGCAGGACTGGGCAGTTAAAACCCTGAAAGAATTAGGCAAAAGAGTAATCAATCCTATCTGTAAGGTCCAGGCAGTTGGAATGTAAGCTTCCAGTGCGTGGCCAAACTGGAGTCAGACAAAAGTAGCCCAACCAAACTTTATTGGAGTTTGCGCTCCCAGAAGAAATTCCCAGCCCTCCACGGTGAAAGTCAAGGTGGAGAGCCAGAGATAATCCCACATGGCTCTGGCTGCCCAGGGTTTTTATAGGGCTGGAATAGGCTAGAGGTCCTGCCCAGGAGGAGGTGGACCAGGTGGAAGTAAGGGTCAGCAGGTCTCACTCATTTGCATCTAATTGGTTGCTCCTGGGCTTGCAGTAGGTTGCCAGGTGACCTCGCTTCCTCCCCCTGCAGCCACCTAAATCCGACCTGACACTATGAAAATGTAATAAAATGCCATTCTGTTAGCCTACTTCCCTTGAAAATGTGAATTATTTTTATGACTTTGTAGGAAGAGTTTCTGTATGTGACTTGCTATGGGTCGTTAAAGAGAAGCCCTATAACACTGGGGTACCTCTGCTGAATCTGAATAGTGCTGCCCCGGACGGATGTGTGCGGGTGGAGTGTGTCTCAAGGGAAGTCAAGCTGGGAGCCTGGTGAGCATGCTCATAGGGCTTATCACATTGTTTGACCAAAACACTCACAGATTCTCGAAACAGAACACCTCCATCACTCAAACCCAAAAAGCACATCTCAACCCAAAGCAGGACTTAGAATCATTAATGAGATCTGGGGCAGATTCTAAGGGCTGCTTAATACAAGGAATTATTCAAGTGAAGGATTTATGAGTTGTTATATATACATGAGTAATGCAAGTGTGACCCATGCCCACTCCACAAGTGTGACCCATGATCAACACATTTCCTATATAAAATATTCATGCAGTTGCTTTCCTGAGAAAAATTTTACAAGTGCCTGCGAAATTGTTTCATTAAATCTCTGTTCTGTGACCACTGATGAATTGGGGTTTTCCTGCATGTTATATCCATTTGTGTGAGTTCTTTCTAAATCAAGGATTCTAGCAGAATTAATTATGATGCATTTTAATGTCATCCTTCATCACTACTCATTCTCAAAAAACGATAAATATTCTATGTCGGGTATTGCCAAGTATCAGGCATCATATTCTACAGGAATTATCTTCTGCAGATAATTGCTGATGAGGCTTATGGTTTACTGACTTGCTGGGGTTCATGGAGATTTATTGACTTGGTGCTAATTAAATTGTTGCCTGCTGCTTTTGAAATTCTGCCATAGAATTCTGGCTGTCATTAGTACAGCCTTTGTGTTGGAGGTTTTAGTCAAGAATTGCAACACATTTTTCCTAAGTGCTTGCCTGGGGCAGAGCAGAGGGGGTGACAAAGGGCCGCTTCACAGAGATCAAGGATATGCATACAAAAACTTAAGAGTGGGGGCTTGTTTCAGCTTTAGTTGTCCTTTTTGTTGTTGTTGTTGCTGTTTGGAACTGTATATTTAAATTTGCTACATATCCCTTCCAGAATTTCTCTTTGAAGAGTAAAGCTCTGGTTGGTGTTCATCTTGCTTTCTTTTAACATATAACTTTTAGGGAAATAAAAAAAAAACATGTATTATGCTTCAGGGCTGTGAATATTTCTGTCCTGTGGGATAATTTTGCCAGAAAAAAAATATATATATACATACATTTACATACACACTCACAAATATATATATATATGGCTCCTCTGGAGCCATATATATACATGTATATATATGTATATGAAATATATATACATCTATATATGTATGTATGTATGCATATATATACACATATATATATACACATATATATATATATACACATATGGCTCCCCTGGAGCCATATATATACATGTGTATATATATGTGTGTATATAAATATATATATATATATATATGCTTTTCAATTGAGGGTATGAGTGTAGAGGCTGTCAGGGAAGAATTAATCGTTACTTATGGTCAAATTATCTAAGATGTCCCTTTGCATCAGCTGTTTGAGGGTGAGAGCCAATCCAAAAGGTAAACTGTGACTTGGAACCAAGTTGCCTTGCTCTACCACCCGAGGTGGTGTGGCCTCTTTGTCAATGATGTGTCATTTCACCTGCTCTACCTCAGTTTCCTCTGGAAAATGGTTTAAGCGCAAAAGGACGGGAGGCAGACCTCGACGGATTCAGAGAAGTCTTTGTTCCTTTGCGGACTCAGGCGCCTTTGGGGACCATTTTCCAGATGGGGAAAATGGCCCTCAGTTACAGAGGGGATTTTGGTTTTATAGGGTACAATGGTGTCATCATTGGGAGCTGGGTACATGCAGCCTTGACAGTCAGGGGCTACTTGAACAGGTTAAAACTTTAATTTAGGAAGGTGGTTGTAAAAAGCTTAAACTCAGTGTTGTCTGGGGAGATAAGAGTCCAGATCCCAGGGACGAGTACTCAAATCTTGCCCATTGGTATTTGCTGTGCTTCCGTTTAGGACTAACTTGCTGTGGGGGAAGGTCAAGGTTTAGGACTCAGCATTCAGTATCTGCCCTTTGGCCCAGGGTCCATTGTTCCTTGGCTAGCTTCCCCTCCCTCCTCTGGAGCCTCAGTTCTCTCCATTTTGGCGGAGGGAGGCTTATGTCACCGGGATATTATTTTCCACAACCCTTCAATGGTGATAGTAACTTTATTACCCTATAGGATTGCTATGAAGATTACATGACCACAGCCTCTAGAATAACAGGTAAATAAATAATATTACTTATACAAATATTGGTTATCATTGTTCATTTTAATTTCAATCATAATTCGAGTAATGAAACTCACTACTACGCTGCCTTGTGCAGTTCGCAAAGCTCTCACCTGTCATCTCATTGACCTCAACCAGGTGTAATTAGGTTGCGTATTATTTTTATTATTCTGTCTGAGATATGAGAAAACGGGGGTTGGAAAGGTTAAGAATGTTTCTCAAATGACTGTTGGATGATCATGCATATGGAGCTCTGCTGAACCTAATCTTGACTGTGTATGTCCCACTCTATTTTGCTTTTCCATTGTATCATTAAATTTAGAAATGAAGGAAATACCTGAAAACATTTAGTCTGAGCCTTTCATTATATGGATGTAAAAAATGAAGTCAAGAAAAAGATGATTTGCCAAAGATCATGTATTTTGGAGATGACTTTCAATTCTCAATTACTATCTAAAGGCCTTTTTTTCTTTTACTATCATATATCAGATAAAAATTCCATTAAGATATTGAGGAAGAATGCCTTCCTCCCTCACAAAGAATAAGGTCTCCTTTCAGTAACTTAAGAATTTTAATGTCATTACTTTTCTGAAAGTAATGTTGTGGAATTGCTATAAAAAGGCAAATGATATTCTTTCCATCAATGAATTATTGTCATATTCAGAGGATCCCTTTCATTTCTCTTCCTAGCAAAGACTTGGGTTTTGTCACCTAGTAATTTCTTCCTTTCTCATGGAAAAATCCAAAGTTTCATGGTAGCTGCCCTGCCCTGCTGTGATATTCTCATGTTTAGAGCTGGCAAGAGTTGAAAAAAGAGGGTCTACAAGACAGTGAAGTCAATTTTCACACATGGCTTCTGGAAGCAAAAAAGAACAAGAGCATTTTGTAATAGGCTCCGTAGAATAAGTGCCCACAGGTTTGTGGGACCAGTTTTCTGAGGCATTTCACCAGAGCCAGATAAAAGGCCATTGTGGGGGTGATGGAGATATGTGGTAGAACATGAGAGTGAGGCCCTGGGTTCGAACCCCAGCAAAAACATACAAGAGCCTATTTGGTACAAAGGACAGAACTGAGGTCCACTCTTGCAAGCCTGGAAAACCTAGGGAGGATATAAGTCATTTCTACATTAGGTGTTTAGGACT
This sequence comes from Glaucomys volans, assembly GCA_020662805.1. Classification (NCBI taxonomy): domain Eukaryota; kingdom Metazoa; phylum Chordata; class Mammalia; order Rodentia; family Sciuridae; genus Glaucomys; species Glaucomys volans. The sequence goes on from JAJEJO010003249.1 coordinate 165,154, forward strand.
AGTACAAGCAGATATTTTAGAGATCGGAAATACATATATCACCATGCCTGAGGAGTGACTAAATTGCTCCCTGGAACAGAAAAATGTCTGCCAAGGCTTTCCTGTCCCAGCTCTTCATTAAACCATTCTCTCTCTGGTTCGGGGGAACTGCATTTCCAGGTAGCTACCTCTTGACTACCAAATATTGCAAGATCTTCTCCACCTCGGAGACTTCACGTGTCCTATCTCTTCATCTGTAACACTCCTCCCATGCCTGGGCATTCTCATGCTCATTAAAAATGTTTTCCTTAATCACCCTATAGGTCCTCCAGCCCTGTTCTTTATATCCACATCCTATTTGATTCTTTTATCGTACTTCACTCTTTACAAGTAGATATTCTATCCCTCCAGCTAGATGTTAAGATGCATGAACGCAACAACATTCAACCCCAGATTCGGTACCTGGGTGGTGCTCAGTAAACCTGTGCTGAATGAATATATTTGGTTTGATCAATTAGGTGGATAACTGAGATAATTGCTAGCAAATTAAATTTAAGTGAGATACTTGGGCAAAAAAATAGAATGAGATGAAATTAAAGTGTGACAAGAAAGTAACAACTGATGTTTTAAACCATAAAATCAATTTCTTTGCAGTGGTCCTAGAAATGCCATCCCAGTGTCAGAATCACCCTATCCTTAGAAATCAAAGTAAAAGTAGTTTAAATCTATACCACATGGTAGTCTCTCCCGTTCCTTCCAGGTTTAGATAGAAAAACCTGATTAGTAGCAATTTTGGGTCACCCCTGGATCCATCTTTCGTTTTTCTTGATTTGTTTAGCTTGTCGATATCTATACTGTATACACTTTCCTGTCCTTCCAGATCCAGTTGCTGAAACTGATCTGGTTTCATGTTCTGATCCAGATGTGGAGCTCAGCTGCAATAAATGCACAAACCACGTTGTCTTCCTGACCTTCAAATCCCAACTTTTGTTTTGAAGTAGCTCAACATCTCCTGCCAAGTTATGCCTTAGGGGTTTGGACATAAATCCTTTCCAACTTATTTCCTCAGGCAAAAACAGGTCCACCCCTAAAAGAAATTCTGAAGCTCTTAAAAGCAATTTCCTAGTTCATTTTGTTGCATGAGCTAAAGTTCATTCTGCTATGAATTACAAAATCCAAATCAAGCTAAGGTAAGCTTATAGAACTTTAAGCTTAAAGAACGTTAAGGTAAATAAATTAAAGAACTTATTGTAAGGATAATGTGGCTTCTTCTCTCTCTCTCTCTCTCTGTTTTTGTACCTTAAAGATGTTGTGGTTTCTAATGGAGCTCAAGGAAGAACCAAATAGCTAGGCCTCTTATGGTAAAATGTAGAATGGAAAAAGCATAATCCTCAGAGAGCCTAGAAAATGTCTCTGGTATGACCTGCTGAGTGAAAAGATCTGGTTCCATTCCTCAAAGAGATCAAGTTCATTTGGACCATTGACTATAGAATTCTTCCAAGAATCCAGAGTACTTCCACTTATGTTTTCAAAATTAAAAAAGAAGTCATTGTTCCATTTTAAAAACATCTCTTTTACCATTTGAATGTGATATGTCTGAATGGGAATGAGAAGAAATAATTCAATATTAAACTAACGGCTCCAGAAATCACACTGACCTTTGAAGTGACCATCTTTAAAGCTAATATTTATTTTAACAGTGCCACCAATCTTAGCATTTTGGTCCACCACTGTATATCTCTGTATGTAACAAATACTCAGTTCCCTAGGATAGAATTTTCACTTTACCACATCAAGAATCACATTTAAACCAGGAGCGGTGGCGCACGCCTGTAATCCCAGCACTTGGGAGGCTGAGGCAGGAGGATCGCGAGTTCAAAACCAGCCTCAGCAATTTAACAAGGCCCTAAGCAACTCAGTGAGACCCCTCTCTAAATAAAATACAAAATAGGGCTGGGGATGTGGCTCAGTGGTGGAGTGCCCCTGAGTTCAATCCCTGTTACCAAAAACAAAACAAAACAAAACCAAAGAATCGCAATTTAGTAAATCCAGTCATGAATCACATAATAACATTTAGCAACAAAATTCATATGATGGTGGTCCTATAAGACTGGAATGAAAGTGGAAATTTTTTTTTGTCACCTAGTGACATCACAGCTGCCATGACATCCTAATGCAATGTATTATTCACGTTTGTGATGACATTGTAGACCAACATATTGTGCTGCCAATCACATGAAAATATAGCACACACAAGGATCTACAGAACATACTTGGCAATGACCAATGAGTATGTTGCTGGTTTATGTATTTAGTATAGTATACTTTGATCATTATTTTACAGTGTGCTCCTTCTACTTATAATAAAAGTTTACTGTAAACTTTTATATACTTTTATAAACTTGTATAATAAAGTTTACTGTATGCTGTATTATACTGATAGGCACCTCATACAGTATTTATTGCACCTCCTGATTAATTTCTCTTGTGTTTGATTTAATTTCATGTGACTTTTTTTCCACCATGACCCTAGGGGCAACAGGTTATGTTGCTCCACACAACACAACATAGCCACGGTGTGCAATAGCCTATGCCATCTAGGTTTGTGTAAGTACATTCTCTGTTGTTCACACAATGACAAAATCTAACAGTATTTTTCAGAATGAGTCCCCACTTTTAAACAAGATACATGAATGTATTAGTAAGAACATTCATTTATGGTTCAGGCTCCAAAGACATGGGTAAAAGGTGTTCTCACTATAATAAGAAATAAAGTTACCAAGAAAAGGAATGCCCATATCTAAGAACAAATTTTTGTTCAAATGAGAAAAAGTCGATTGTGCTGCGCGGGGATCTCACTCTCCAGTTCCCTGCTGAAGCTGACAGGGTGTTTCCTACAGACCCAGCAGCACCATCTAGCGGCACAACAGAGACATCCACCTAGTGAATGAGTGATTTTCTTCATTCAACACCTAAATCCCATTTTTAAGAGTAACATTAATTTTAGGCTCCTAACTAAAAATAAAATGATCAAATATGCTTATTTCATTTAAAAATTTCACAAAATGGAGGTAATGAAAGAAAAATGTTACTCCACAAAGAGACCTGGAGCTAAGCCTTTTTTTTTTTTTTTGGTACTGGGGATTGAACCCAGGGCACTCCACCACTGAGCCACATCCCCAGCCCTATTTTGTATTTTATTTAGAGACAGGGTCTCACTGAGTGGCTTAGGGCCTTGCTAAGTTGCAGAGGGTGACTTCGAACTCTCGATCCTCCTGCCTCAGCCTCCCAAGTGCTGGGATTACAGGTGTGTGCCACCGCGCCCAGCTGGAGCTAAGCCTTAAGGGGACAAAAATCTTCAACACTTAGAGCTGACCTCAGAGTCAAGCATGCCTAGCCCAGACCAGGAGGCTGGATGGAGGGAAACACGGGAAAACCACACCCGCCACCAACCTCCTTTCCAAAATCTGCTCATGCTCTTTCCTGGAGAAACTCAAAGTACTGCAGAAAAATATGGCCATGCAGCGGCCCTGAGGGAGAAGACCCACCAGAGGAGCCTTCTGGGAAGCACACATTCAGCCAAGCAGTTTGAGTCTCTCTCCGTTAAAACATCAGTCAATGATCAAAGGTTGTCACACATTTGAGCGAAGTCCCCAACATGAGAAACAGACTCCAACCAACGGGGAAATGAAGACAGTGGAAACAGAAGACCCCAGGAAGAAGAGAATGTTATGTACAAATATGTTTTTTAAAAATTAAAGTTTCTTTGAAATGTACAAAAGTAGTAACAGAGGGCAATTTCTTATAAGTATTGAAGGTTAAAGTTGATGAAATTCCATGAATTTTGAACACAGAAGAAAATAGATAAAATAGGAGACAAAAGAAAACTAGAAGCTAAGAACAAAACTAAGTGGGGGAAAAAATCTGTGGTCTAATAGGATTTTCAGAAAGAGAGGAGAGAAAAAGCAGAGGTGTGATTTAATTTCACAATGACATACCTTGGCAAGGCCCTTCCCATTTATTGTGGCGTCCCTTTCAGTAAGGAGACTTGAGTCATTCCATTCTGGGAAATGTTCTTGGAGAGCTGTCCATGTCAGCAGAAACACAGGCCATTTTTTAAAATTGCTTCCTAATAATTTATTGTCTAGAACTAAATAGCATATTTAGCTATCCATTCTACTGATTAGTATTTGGGCGTTTTCTATTTTCTGGCTTCGTAAACAAAGCTATAATAAATACCCTTTAATTTTTCTCCTTGCAGATGTTTGGATAATTCTAAGAAATATAACTCGAAACAAGATTTCTGGATGGCAGAATATGAACATTTTAAATTTAAAATTCAAAGTTTGCCCCTTCCTTATGACATGCCAATCTCCATTCCAACCAGCAGGGTTTGAAGGGTACTTTCCCATTCCTCAGCCATGAATGATCCTTTAAATTGTTTTCCAATCTAACGGGTTAAAAAATAACCTCTTATATTTTCCTGACTATTATTGAGGTTGAATAATGACTATTAGTGAGGCTTAGTTTTGCATAACTTTGTTCCTTATGACTCTAGGAGCAATAATCAATATTTTATATATATCTATATGTTACATATATATACACACAAATATAGATTATATATGTAACATATATATATACACATACATATATAAGACTCTTATAAAAATGGCTTGGTATTTGCATATAATTTTCCAACATCTTCTTGTGTACTTCAAGTCATCTCTATATTACTTATAACAATGCTATATAAATGCTCTGTGTATCCCTGTTGCACGGTATTGTTTAGGGAATTGACCCACATTTGGTTGAATCTGTGCATATGGAACCCGTGGATACCAAGGTTACTACAAGCCCATTGCATGGCTGAATTTCAGAGCAGTAACTGTGTCTTTAAAGTAGCCCTAGAAAAGACACTCATAGGTAGCTCTATGGCCAGAGCGTTTACATTGTACTTTGCAAAGCCAAGGGCAAGGAAGAGGGATAGGGAAAGAAGAGGCTTGAATTTACAATATAAGGGATGTCATAGGTGGAACAAGGAATAATGATTACATAAACTCACAACTGTGAAGAGACATAAGTGGACAATTACATGGCAAGAGATCACTGGGGAAGTATCCCTGGTGATTTTCCTGGTGAAACTGGTATCTAGTCAATAGTGTTAATATAATAAAAGGAGAGAAACGTAACATGCTGACAGAAATGCATATATCTTTAGGAACAGAGAACTTCCAAGAATTTCAGTGTGACAATGGACTCACTCTGATTTTTCACCCTTTAACATAGGTGGCATGGAAGTATCCACCAAATACGCTGTCAACTAGGGAGAGATTATGGTGGGAATGAAAATGTGTCACATGTATTTTTAAACAGTGCTGTTTTAATACCCAGTGTGAGGTTGAAGATTTGGTATTAATTCACGTTAGCATCAATTGTTACCAATTTTGGATCTTTGAAAGCTTGTAGGTGTATTTTTGGATTTATTAATTGAGACATTGCTATGAATGAGGAAATGTGGCAGATGGTACTTCCTGCTTCAATATTTTTTCCAGTTTTCTATCAATTTATTATGAAAAACCTCCAGCAAGCCTCATCTGCCTAAAATTATATCCAAACAGTAAACAAATGTTTACCATTTATGGAGTTACATAATTGGAACAGAGAGAAGGAACATTAAGAATATTTTGCTTTTTGCTTTTTATGTGTCTGTATAGTTTTTCTTTTTAAAAGTATGTGTTATACTTGTAAATTGTAGGAAAGCAAATCGACAAAACCACCGTCTAAGGAGTATGCACAGGGGTCTGAGGAGGACAGCGGCAAGGGCCTAGCTTTTGCGGGGCATGCGCAGCGTTCTTCAGTGCATTTTATACACTTCTGGTTACCAGTGGGAAATAAGAAAGGAAATGTGAGTCTGGGTATTGTCAAGTAAGTCCTCTCATTCTCTCCACACTTCTTTCCAAGACTTCGCAGGGAAACTGAAAGGCTAGAAAGATTTTTTAAAACTTGACATTTCAGCCTGCAGTTGATGCTCTTGGCCACTGGGTGACGCTGGCGTGTCTTTCCAAAGGAAGATGGAAATCGCAGGAAGATCCTCCCTGAGTTCGGTATTATCAACAGAAAGAAACCTTCAAAGCCTCCATAATCTTAGCTGTCTGATCTGCTGCTTTGTCAAGTCCTCATTTTAAGCGACCTTATATGTATACCCGAAAATTCTCCAACCCCAGTTCCTAGACTCAACTGCAATCTAAAACAGTTCTGAGTGTGTCTTAGCTCCACTTCTGCGCAAGGCTTTGTATCGTCACCCCTGTTGACTCAAATGAATGCTCTTATTTTGCTAGGGCTACCATAACCAAGTACCACAGAGGGTGCCTTCAACAACAGAAAGTTATTGTTTCACCGTTCCAGAGGCTAGAAGCCACAAATCACAGTGCTGTCACGGTCATGCTTTTCCTACAAGATCTAGGGTAAGGTCTTCCTTGTTTCTCCCAGCTTCCACTAAGCCCAGGAGTTCCTTGGTTTGTAGACACAGCACTCCAGTCTCTGCCTCCATGGCCCCAAGGGCATCTTTCCCTGTGTGTTTTTAGGTCTTCACATTCTTTCTCTTGTCTATGTATCTCTCTTTTCTTCTTATGGGACATCAGTTGTGTTGGATAAAGGATCCACTCTCTGCAGTGTGACCTCATTTCAACTTAACTAATTATGTCTGCAAAGATCCTTTTAATAAGTTTGCATTCATAGCTACTGTAGGACTTCAACATGTAAATTCAACCCATGACAAGCAGCTTTAGTCTTCATAGTCCAAAACTAGAACAATCCAGATATCCTTCAACTGGTGAATAGATAAACAAAATATGACATTTTTATATTATGTAATATTATTCAGGATTACTAATACCCACAGCAGTATGGATGAATCTTTAATGCATTATGCTAAGTGAAAGAAATCAGAATCAAGGGTTACACTTACCAAAGGGTTCAACAACCTCCATTTCCTACATTCTGGAAAAGGAACACCATGAGGCTAGAAAATAGATCAGTGCTCACCAGGGCTGGGGAAAAGGTGAACACAAAGAGGCCAAAGGGACATTTGGAGATTGATTAATCTGCTCAGAATTTTGATTTTGAAGCTAGTTATGTGACTACATGTTTGTGAAAACTCATAAAACTATACACCAGAGGGGTGAATTTCATAAATGTAAATTATAACTTAATAAACTTAATCTTTTCCCAATAATGCTGGAAATATTGGATGTCCATCACTGTGGTTTGGATATGGTCTGTCCTCCCCAAAACTCAGGTTGAAATTTAATGTTAAGATACTAAGAGGTAGGACCAGGTGAGACATTTAAGGGGTGATTAGGATTCTGTTCTCTTTAAGGGTTAGTCCTTTCATGTAATGAATGAATTCATGAGTTAAGGGGCTACGTTGAGAGTGGGTTGACTATAGAAAAAAAAAAAGTCAGCTTGGCCCTGTCTCTTGCATCTGATGCCCTGCACCATTTAAGATGCAGGACAAGATGCATCTTGATGCTGGACAAGAACCCAGAACCAAAATAAACCCATTTTCTTTATAACTCATCCAGACTGTGGTGTTAGCAACAGGAAGTGGAATAAGACATCCACATAGGGAAAAAAAAATCTCTACTTACACAAAATTCAAAATTGATCACTGACTTAAGGGTAAAAGCTCAAACTACCAAACTTCCAGAAGACAAAATAGGAAATATTCACTAGTCAAGGGAAGCTAGTTTTCTTAGATATGACTTGAAAAAGAAAGAAAAAATAAACAATTAGACTTTTAAAAATGTTAAATGTTAAAAGGCAAACCACAGGTTAGCAGGAAATATCCAGAGTACATGTATCTTACAAAGGAGTTATAACTGAGAAACTTGAAGAACTCTTATGCCTCAATAATAAAAAAAAAAAGACCCAAATAAAAATGAGTTAAAGATTTGAACAAGTATTTCAAAAAGTGGATAATAAGCACATAAAAAAAGATACTCCGTGTAAATAGACATCAGGGAGTTGTAATTTACAATTCAGTGAATTAATGTTAGGTGCTCATTTGAATATTTGAAATAAAAAGCACTGACAAAACAACTGTTGGCCAGTATGTGGAGAAACAGAAACTGTCATTCATTGCTAATGGGAGTGTAAATGGCATAACCACTTGGAGACCTATTCAGAGGTTTTTACAAAGTTAAACATATATTTAATATCCAACCTGCTTTTAAGAAATCACCCAAGAGAAATGAAAATATATTTATACAAAGACATAAACCTCTTCCAGATATTTACTTAGGAATTGAGTTCCTGGATCATATAATAATGACATTTAACTTTCTGAGGAACTTCTAGACTATTCCCCGAAGTAGATATGCAAATTTTAACATCCCATTAACAAATAGTATATGCAAGGTCCAGTTTTTTCCAAACTCTCCACCCTTGTTATTCTCCATGGGTTTTGCTGTTGTTGTGTTTTCATTTGTACTTACAACCTATTTGGAAGCCGGTCATTTGAGCAGGAGAGATCATTCATTCATGGATCTGTTCTAACTTCACTGATGTGGAAATATTCTCAGAACTGAAGGTCTATTTTGCTCTCACTCCTTCCTAGAGTATTTTAAAAAACTTTTGCCTTGCTCTTTTTGCTGTTCATTCCCAGATGTGCTTCAGCACCTTCTACTGTTCCACAATGATTTGCCTTGCATGCATGAGCTTACAACATTATTTCTTTGTGGTTACATCATTATTTCTTTATTTCCATACTCGATTTGTCCATCATAGTAAAATTCACTTCAGGAGCTGTTCATGTATGCCCCTTCTCTCCCCGTTTCCCTCTCCTTCCTTCCTCTTGCCTCACCTTTCAAAAGCTGTGATCTATCTTGCTTTTTTGGAGTAACTTGACTAATTTCAATAGCATTGGCTTAAAAATAAACTAAGTAAATTAAGGCTTGGGAAGCATTCATTGATCCCCAGTGGTACTGGCATCTTGAAGATTATAGAAGATATATTGTGCACATAACATTGAGCGATTTGCCTGATTTAAATATTATATTCAATGGTTTTTTTTATTTTGTCTTTTTAGATTAAAGTAGTGTTATATTATCCCTGTTCAGAAAACAGAGACAGTGAGGTGACATCCCACTGAGCTGTCATGGGGGAGCAAGGTTCCCACCAGGCCTTCTGTGCCCAGGGTCTCTGTTTTCAATGTTCTCTCCCATCGTCTTAGTTCAGCATTGTGCTGCTGTGACCAAAATACCCAACACGATCAACTTAGAGGAGGAAAAGTTTACTTGGGCCTCACCATTTCAGAGATTTCAGTCCCTAGATGGACAACTTCATTGCTCTGGGCTCAAGGTAAAGCAGCACATCATGGTGGAAAGGCCCAGAAGAGGAAAGCTTCTCAGCTCATGGTGGGGTCAAGAATCAGAGAGAGGAGGAGACAGGGTGACAGGGAAGAGGCACCCTTGCAAGGCACACCTCCAGTGACCCACCTCCTCCAACCATACCCCACCTGCCTACAGTTAGCAACCACCCAGTCAGTCCATTCAAACTAGTATGGATTGATTTGGTTACAGCTCTCATTATCTAATCATTTCACCTGTGAATATTCCGGCATTAACGGGAACCTTTGGGAGACACCTCAAATCCAAACCAAACCATCCCTGTCCTGCTTAAAAGCTCTGACTTCTCTTTTCTCTCAGCTGCCAATCTTCCCAAGAAGGAGGAAGGCCCAGATTCATTCTTTGAGTGAGATTAGGAAGAATTTTTTGTCTTTTAAAGTTTGATTTCTGATCATCAAAATTACGTGGAAGAATAAGAACACTCTCTATAAAATTTGAGTAAAAGACAACATAGTAAAATCATTATAATGCCTCATTGTGTTAGTTAACTTTTTGCTGATAGGATAAAATACCGAGATAGATCAACTTATAAGGATGAAAGGTTTATTTGGCTTGTGGTTTCACTCCGTGGCCAGTCAGCCTTGGTTTGGACCTACAGCAAGGCAGGATATCACGGCAAGAAGCTGAAGCAGAGGAAAGCTGCTTATCTCATGGTAGCTGAGAAGCAAAGGAGAGAAAGGAATGGGATTCCAAAATCCCCTTAAAGGCCACTGACCTAACTTCCATTAGGGCTCACCTCCTAAAGGTCCCACCACCTCTCAACAGTGCCACAGGCTGATGACCAAGCCTTCAGCATGTGTGTCTTTGGGGACCATTGAAGATCCAAACCATTATACTAATGGATGTTATAATTAGGACAGACAGCAAGTGCTACAAGGCACAGAGGAGAAAGATTTCATGCTGCTTGAGAGGTTTGGCATTTACTGGAGTAGAAGTGATGCTTTAGATCAGCCTTCAAGAAAAAGTAGAATTTCACCGTTTAGAGAAAAGGAACCTCTGTTTCCAAAGCAAGGAACCAGTGCAAAAGGGCACAGTGAAGAGTTCTTTGAGACTGTTTTATGATAGTTGGGACAAAAGTGCAGGAAGGGTCTAAGAAGCACTCACTATAGGCTGAAGACAGAGCTGAAGAGTTTTGGCTCTGTCCTGTCTTTGACAGTGTTATTTGATTATGAGGTGTCCCCCACAAAAGCTCCTGTGTAAATGCAGGAAATGTTCAGAGATGAAAATATTTGATTATGATAACTGTAACCTAATCAGTGAGTTGTTCCATTTGATAGATTAATAATTTGAATGGATTACTGGGTAGGAACTGTAGGCATAACTGCAGAAAGTGAATCACTGGGGGCATGCTCCTAACATGAATCTTTCTCTTTCTCTCTGCTTCCTGGCTGTCATGAGCAATAACTTCATTCCACCATGACCTTCTGCCATGATGTTCTTCCTCACTTGGGCCTAGAGCAATAGAGCTGGCTGACCATTGACTGAACCTGTAGAACTGTGAGCCCAAAATAAACTTCCTCTCTAAATTGTGCTTGTCAGGAGTTTTGGTCACAGACACAAAAAGCTGACTAACTCAGTCAGGGAACATCAAAGGTTTTAAAGCAGAGAATGGGATGATTAGAACAGTGTTATAGAGAGATTATTCCTTCAGGGAGATAAAAGGGGTAAATGATGGGGAAAGCGAATGTTAGTATAATTCTGGAAGCAGGAGATGGTCTAAATAAGTAGCAGATAAGTAGTCTTCTAATATTTCTGTTCATGGGTTCCCTTAAAGAATTTTTTAAAACTATGTTTTTCCTTGCATATTTTTAAGTTGAAGTATATCATGGCAAAATGTGTCATTTTCAGCTTATTTTAACAATTGGTATTTTAAAACAAAACACTATAAAACTATATTTAAAGTGTATCCATTGGAAAAAATGTGATAGTAATTTGTTTCTTACCAAAACCCATGTTTTATAAAATAGACAGTATCTTTTTTAATCCTTTTTTACCTTTTATCTTATATTCCCATTCCACTCCTCCTCCAAGTATGTCATGGTCATATATTTTACATTTTATAGTCTATTAGTGTTCATGATGTATTTCTTTATGACAGAAGTGTGTGCGTGTGTGTGTATGTGTGTATTTTGTTTTACAAATTTTGTTCCATTTCCTAAACAATATTTTAAAGCATTAATTTTTTTTCTGGACTGAGTTCTCATTGTAAATATTGATCAAAATTCCATAAATACTTTACAAATTTTGATAATTTACATATAAAAAGTAAAAATTTATTGCGAATGCATCTACTAATGAAATCAATGGAATTTTTTTTCCCAATTTGTTCATGTATCCAAGGATAAAAATGATTTATTGATTGATTGATTGAATGATACAAGGTTCACTAGTGATTATATTCTTAACCTTCTTTTTTAAAGACTTAAGCATTAAGAACACTTATAAGTAGTTCAAGAATAAGTAGACTATGAGTATACAGAATGAAAAGTTTTGATATAACAGTATCACTTAATTCTTGATGCTTTTTCTGAGTTACATGCCCCAAATCACAGTATTATATCATCAAATATCATTTTTAATGATCCAGAAACTCAGGCCTCTTTCAATTTTGTGGAAAGCACAGAATTGGAAATTGCAAAGATCTTTGAAAAATCTATTTCTTAGATCTCTCCATTCTCGCAACACCAGCCACAACATTTCAGATTAGTCCTTTATGAATTGGTTACAAAGTTTCATAAGATTGGAAATAGGTGATATATATATACTTCCCTTAAAAAGTGAGAGAAGGGTTGTTTTAAGAGGGGGAGTGGCCTTGAGTGCCCATTCCTTCATCACAGGTGAATTCTTGGGCAGTTCAATTTTAGGAAAAATTACACATGAAAGTTAAAGTTATGAAAATGGATTTCCTTAAAACTATCCACGCCCACCTACTTCTTGGAAAGCTTTGCACGCCTCCAGGATACACTTACCCCAATTTGTAGACCATGTATCTAAATTAAGGCGAGGAAACAGATGATGGTGAGAAAGGGGGAAAGGTAAGATATATAGAAAGAAATTGACATGATGGTGATAAAATGAGAGAAAATGATAACACCTAACTTCAGAGTTTCTAGGTAGAGGGGATACCTTTAATCTGAGAAATGGAAAACATTTTGAGCCCATGTCTCTAGTAAGGGATTTTTGGAGCATTGGGTCTATTTAGAAGATGAATATGTGACTGATCTTTAGGAGAAAGTTCTGAATTGGGGATATATATATATATATGTATATATATATACATATATATATATAAATCCTGTTTAGATTTTTAATGGAAGCATTAGATTTAATGTTCTCTTTTTGATTCCCCAAAAGAGAACTTTAAAAGTGGGAAGAATTTCAAGCATCCTCTTCCCCACCACTTTGAGAATGTAGTTCTAATTTATACCTTTGATTTTCCTAGAGTTCTAAGCATAGGGTTTGGGAAATGTGAATGAGTAAATATCACCTGCATAACTAGTAAAGGAGGGTGAATGATAATGGCTATGCCTTATGCAAGCATGTACATCCAGACACCCTCCTGAAGACTCATAAAGACCTGGATATAATTCTTGATTGCTAATAGCAGCTGATAGTTTCTAGAACCAAGGAAAAGGGCAGAGGAACTTGATTTAATCCACTACTTGCTTTTATTTTTATGGCCAATGCAAGAGAACTCCCTTGTCTAATTACACTGGGAAGATACACAGCAGAAGTTTCCTCAAGACCCCTACTAAGGATTTATGTCTCAGCAGCTCTTGAATCTTTCAAGCAGTATTCTCTTTTTCTTTTCTTTCTTTCTTTCTTTCTTTCTTTCTTTCTTTCTTTCTTTCTTTCTTTTTTTTTTTTTTTTTTGTACTGGTGATTAAACCCAGGGATGCTTTGTCGCTGAGTTACATTCCCTACTCTTTATTTTAAATTTTGAAGCACAGTCCCACTGAGTTGTTGAGGCTGGCCTCGAACTCATGATCTTTCTGACTCAACCTCCTGAGTGAGCGGGATTACAGGTTTGTGTGCCACGCCCTGCCTCTCCTGACTTAATCCCCCTACAATAGGATGGCAAAATCCAGGATGTATCCTCTCAACTCCGAAATATTTTTGCCTTTGAAAAAAATCTCACTTTAACCTAGGAAACTGCTACCATCTTTTATTTTATCCACCTTCTTTTTTTCTATTAGGTTGAATGGTTTGAAATCTCAGGCTCATCTTTGAATTCTTATTTCCTTTGACCTCTTACATATCTCACTCGATTGGGAAGTCCATTGGGTTCTATTTTAGTGCAATCTCTTGAACTACAGACTAATTTTTCATTCCCATTGGGGCTTACTTTTCTGTTTTTCTTAGATCCTGAACATAACTTCAGAGGGACTGAGTTTCTCAGTTTACAAATTCACGTGTGCAAAAAATGTATTTCTTCATTTTCTTTTTTTTTTTCTTTTTTAGTTGTAGATGAACACAACACCTTTATTTATTTTTGTGTGGTGCTGAGGATCGAACCCAGTGCCTCACACTAAGCAAGTTCTCTACCACTGAAAGACAACCCCAGCCCTTCATTTTGTTTAAATAAAGCAAATTTTAACCCTGAACATACTCTGAGAGGATGGTAAAAAAAAAAAAAAAAAAAAAAAATCAACCTCTATCATTTTTAATAACTTATTCTCTCTCACAACTAAGTTATACCAAATATCCCACGCTTTTAAAAATCAAAAGCATTGGGGACTGTAAGTGTAGTTCAGTGGCAGAACACTTGCCTCACATGCACCAGGACCTGGGTTTGATTCCCAGCACTGAAGAAAGAAAAAACATTTGATTATGAGTAATGATTCATCATCCCAACATATAAGTCCCTTGCAGGTCTGGGGACTCTGCCGCTTCTATACCATTCTTTAGGCACAAGGAACCCATGGCAATCTAGAATACTATAGCCTAGGGTCCCTACCTCCCTAGTTGCACCAGAAAGCTACCTCCACCCAAGATCTTGCTAACTAATCAAGGAATGCTATTGAGAATAATAAGGGTTTCCCCCAATGTTATGGTTTAGATATGCTGTCCCCCAAAGGTTCATGTATGAGACCATGCAAGAGGGTTCAGAGGTGAGATGATTGGGTTAAGAGAGCCTTCACCTAACCAGTGCACAAATCCCCTGATAGGGATTAACTGGGTATTAACTGTGGGCAGGTAGGGTGTGGCTGCAGGAGGAGGATCCCTGGAGGCATGCCTTTGGGGTATATATTTTTTCCTTGTTGAACACAGCTTACTTTCTCTGCTTCCCTTTTGCAATATCCTCTAATGGTCTTGTCAGGTCTTTTGGTCACAAAAACTGACTAAAACATCCAATTTTCTCTTAAGACTCACAAACCTCAATATCAGACATCTTTATCACTAAGTTTCAAGCAATTGCTTCTCATCTTCCTAGAACTTCACATAAACCCTTTAATGGTTCAGTTTTTAAACAGAGGCAAGACTAGCACTGAACTTCAGGCCACTTCTGCTTTATGCCAGGCCACCTCCCTTGCAGCCAGAAATGAAAACCTGAGTCACCGACTTGAAGTACTCTTAATAGCTGTGGGTATATAAAGAGAATACAAATATTCCAATATATTGTCATATATCCAAATTGCGTAAAAATTTGGCTATATATCTACATATAAACAAAGTTTATCCTACATAAGATCATTCATGCGGCAAAAGTAATTGAGGTGTATTTTCTAATTTTGAGCAAGGCAATTATGTTAGATATTGCTATTTTACATCCTGAATATAAAGTTCTAAGACAGCAAGTGTTGTTTCTGAGACACATAAATGAAAAGCAAACTTGAATTCCAACCTCAAATTTTTCCACTCCTCTTTATTCAACTCATAGACAAAGCTATTTCATCTGCAAGTACTTTAATAATTGATGCAGGCTAAAGATTTGGGCTAACCCTACAAGCAATGACAATTCCCACATACATCTTATAAACAAGAGTTGTGACTGTATTATATAATAGCTATTGAAACTTGCCTGGCTTTCTTCCTTCCCATTCTTTGAGGATAAGTTCTTAATTTATCCAGTGAATGCAAAAGAGAGCAGAGTGTCATTAGGCAATGTCAGCTCAGCATGTATTTATTTATTTCATGTAGAAGTATTTTGTAAATCCCAGGTTGCATAGCAAAGAACTTTCTCCACTTAAGTATTTCCACATCCCTGCTCTCCCAGAGCATACTCGTTTAATGATTCAAAAGAACTCCCTCTTAAGAGCTTCTTTGCTATAATTTATAGTAATAATGGCTCTCATTTGAGTATATACTACTCTGCCAGATACATTGTTTTTAATTCCCATTTTGAGGAACAGAAAATTGAGGCTCATACATATTAACAGGTCCACCCTAAGTCCAAACAACTAGTTAGTAAGGAAGCCAGGACTTAAACCTGTTTCTCTGCCCCCATTATGTAAAGTGGTATCCTATGAAATTCAGCTACTTGAAATAAATATATGCTAGAATCTATGTTTGGTTGTAAACATGCCATCCCTATGACTCAGTTCACTTATTTTCTACGTTTGTCCATTACAAAAAACTTTTAACTTTAAGAAGATTCTATTCCCGTTTAACATTTTTAATTGCTATAATAGGTTTTCATATAGGCTTCTCTTCACATTTCCTATTACTGAACAGTGAAAGGATGATCCCTAACATACTGAGGGTATTTTTAAAGGCATATGCCTACTCAATAATTCTTTACCACTTTGTTGCTTCCAATTTTAAGCCATCAGGTTTTTGTGTATCTAAAATATAACAAAATTTATCAATATAATCACAATGCCTAAAAGCACAGTTCTGCAGTCACAATCTCAGATGCCAAAACCCACGTGTAATATGATTATCAATTGTGCAGATTAGCTTTAGATAGCTGGCTTTCCCTGCAGGAAGATGTATAGGATTTCTAAAGAAAATTAAACTCTTATCAATCTTACCAATTTCATTTTTGCTTATCTTCTAATCTTTAATATTATGGTTATACGACATGGTAATCATAGTATAATTACAGCTCTGAATTATGCATTTCCACACATTAGTCTCTAGCTATTTTATTGATAAATTAATTCATTTATTTTGTACCAGGGATGCAACCCAGGGGTGCTTTACCACTAAGCCACATTCCCAGCCCTTTTTTCTTATTTTTTGAGACAGGGTCTCACCAAGTAGCTTAGAGCCTCGCCGAGTTGCCGAGGCTGGCCTCAAACTTGCAATTCTGTCTCTCAAGTTGCTGGGATTATGGGTGTGTGCCACCATATCCGGCTAGTCTCTAGTTATTTTAAATGACTGAATAATACCTATTTGAGTTTCTGATATTGGTCACCTATAGTAGGCATTGGTAGTTTCTAAGTTTTTGCTCTTCTGGATAATGGGGAAAAAAGTATCTATTGTTTTGCATGTGTATTTTATTTTTAAATTATTTCCTCAAGTTAATTTCTCCAAAATTGAACTGAGTCAGAAAGTATAAACATCTTTATGACCTTGATACATTTATGCAATATGACTTTCTAAAAAAATTATCAATGTATGCTGTTCCCCAAAATATAGGCCTGGACCTGATTTGAGCATCTCATAATCTTGGAAAGGTACTTAAAAATATATTCTAATTCAACATCTGTAAAATGCACCCTCACATTGTAAAGCCTGCTATGCTAGGGGACTGTCAAGCATTTCTCAACCATTTACTCACAAATCTTCTGTACTTCTTGACATGCATGGCAGGAAGGCAGAGAAAGACTGCCTAGGTTTGAAGCCAGTACCATCACATGGCAGCTATGTGATCCTTTGACAAATTACTATTTTCTATTTGTTTTCTCATCTGTACAAGAATACCTTATCCACAGGATTTTCTGAGGGTTAAATGTGATTCCCCACACATTTTTAAATTAAGCATATATTCCTTTAAAGACTACATATTCTTTTCAAAATCCACAAATGTGGAAAAAAAAAACCCTCCCCCCCCCCAAAAAAAAAAAAAAAATTAAGGAGATTTAATTTTGGTGAAGAGCCAAAATCCATTTAGGGGCAGGTTTACAAGAGAGCTCATTTATTAGGTTGCATCCTAAATCTCTATAAAAAAATGTTTAACCATTTTAAAATGTTGGCATTTAAGAAAATTGGCTTAGGAAGAAAAAATGTGTTCTTAAATTCATTTCTTCAAGTCTGTCATTTCATTGCTGATCAAAGCCAGACAACTGAGTTATTACTATATTGTTTGTACTAGGTCTAATTGTTTGTGTGTTTTGGATGTATTTTCCTAAGCATGGATAAGTTGGGTCCCTTGGAATGCATACAAAAAATTTTATTAGCTTTGACTCTACAGAATGACCTATATTATTTCTTTTCAACATTCCTTAAGAAACTTCTATCAGATGGATGTTAAAACTTTGAATCTATTACTCAAGTCTCAATTTCTTCCTCATACTTTTACGCTTTTGAACACTCTGCACTGTGTTGTCTGGAAAGGCCCCGAACTTAATCCTATCTCATTCTGTCTTCGTTCTTCTATTTAGTTATAGATGTTATTTTCAAAAATCATTGTTTCAACAAACGTGTGTTGAACACTTCTAATCGTGACCAGAACTGTTTAACGTGTTTTAAGATTCTCAGATCTTTTGGGGCATTGCAACATCCTCAAATATAAGGATATTGTTTGTTGTCTTACTCATTTTCCCCAAATTTCTAGGATTTGATTGTTTCTAGGATTTGTTTGTTGTTTGGGATCAACTATTTAGGGTTGTTGGTTCAGGGAAAGGTAGCTTACCTACATTGATCACAGAAACACTAGACCACATAATTTAGAGGTACACTGGCGGCTTTTCTGTGCATGAGGGTGCTTCATTCTACTGGAATCTGAAGCTATGCAAAGTTTTATGGAGCTTCTCTGGTCCAAGGCCCACATTCAATACTTTGGCCTATTGTTGTCTATTGCCCAGTTCAAGTAGAGAAGGCAAATGGTCCAGCTCTTTCAATCACAGCCTCCACAAGGGAATTTGCCAAGACCCTTTCCTAGCTTGGGGCTTCCCTGTAGTTACTCCATTTCTGCAAAGTTATGCTATCCTCTTGTCTTATGTATCAGGTTGCAAGTACATATCTCAGATATTCCTTAAAATCATTTGATGAGACTTTGGTTTCATAATGCCATTATATTTCATTTTCTTTAATTTAGGAAAGAAGGGGAGGTGAAAGTATTTGTGCAGTCCTACCATCTTTTTTTTTTCATATTTTTTTAGTTGTTGATGTACCTTTATTTATTTGCATGTGGTGCTGAGAATCGAACCCAGTGCCTCACACATACTAGGCAAGTGCTCTACCATTGAGCCACAACCCCAGCCCCTACCATCTTATCTTAATCTCTCTTTTTAATTGGCACTTATTTCAAATTATGTTTAGTGGTCAACCAATGACTACTTAAATCCTAAATCTGTCTGAACTGTTAGTCATAACACTTAGA
The DNA here is from genome assembly GCA_020662805.1 of Glaucomys volans. Lineage (NCBI taxonomy): Eukaryota > Metazoa > Chordata > Mammalia > Rodentia > Sciuridae > Glaucomys > Glaucomys volans. The sequence goes on from JAJEJO010003249.1 coordinate 184,033, forward strand.
AGAGCATGGTTTGTGTATCTGTTTCAATTACCCCCATCAGTACATAGCAAACCACATGGAGAGTCCTATGGAGTTCAGAGTTCTGTTACCTGAGTGAAGGCACCTGAGTTGGACCTTGAAGAACAAGAGGACCTGGACATGCAGACAGGTGTATAAAGAGTAGTAGCTAGCTACTTTGGCTTGAAATGTTGAACTCATGACAGAAGTTAGGCACACAAAGTATTAAGGGAAAAACAATTTGATTCATTTGCTCATTTCTGATAAACTCTATGGAAGATGCAATAGGAAAAAATTAAAACATCATGGTCTAAAAAAAATCTAGAGTAACTGTCAGAGATCATTTGTCACAAAATTAGGCTCAGAGAATAAATAAGGCCTACAAATTTCTATTGGTATGTGTAAATATGTATATATATATGTGTATATATGTATATATATATATATGGAAACTATATAAAGCCCATTTGAGTGTGTGAACACGCACATCCATTATATACTAAAGATGTGGATTCAACACAACGTGATTCCTTTCACCATTTATTTTGAGAAACATACAGGTAAAGTCTTCATTTATACTAACAAATCCCTTCTTAACAGGCATTTGGGGGAGGGTACCAGGGATTAAACTCAGGGGCACTCTACCAGAGCCATATCCCCAGCCCTAATTTGTATTTTATTTAGAGACAGGACCTACTGAGTTGCTTAGTGCCTCGCTTTTTGCTGAGGCTGGCTTTGAACTCGCAATCCTCCTGTTTCAGCCTCCTGAGCCACTGGGATTACAGGTGTGTGCCACCACACCTGGCTTAAATAGGCATTTTTTAATTATAAGAAAGTTGAATACTTCACAAACTACTGATATTATATGGTACTACAGGGAATGGCTCATCCCTTAGATGTTTTCTGCAGAACTATTGAACAGATTCTTAATGGGTATAACTGGGGTATGACAGTGGCCTTCTAGGGAGTCATGTCATCAATATTTTTTATAAAAATACTAAATATTAAAAGATGAGCCGGGCACAGTGGCGCATACCTGTAATCCCAGCACTTGGGAGGCTGAGACAGGAGGATCGCGAGTTCAAAGTCAGCCTCAGCATCTTAGCAAGGCCCTGAGCAACTCAGTGAGACCCTGTCTCTAAATAAAATACAAAACAGGGATGGGGATGTGGCTCAGTGGTGGAGGGCCCTTGGGTTTAATCCCCAGAACCAAAAAAAATAAAAAAATAAAAAAGACGATCTTATATCTGGAAAATCTTATCTGGGGAATTGAGGGCAGAAATGGTCAAGTCTGACACACAGGAGTCTCAAATGGAGTAGTAATAAGAAAGAATTTTATGTAAAGGGACATGGATTTTTTTTTTTTTGGTGGTGCTGGGGATTAAACCCAAGACCTTAGTGCATACTAGGCAAACTCTACCAACTGAACTGTATCCTCAACTGCACCCCACCCCCACCAAGTGGATTTTTTAAAAGATTGAAATAGTATTTTAAACGGTGGTTCTAGGATCAGAAGGCTCCTTAAGATACTTCATTCTTTGCTCAAAAATGTAAACAAAAAAAGGGTTTTGAAAACCATAGCTCATGTCTTGACATAAAACAGTAAGCAAAACCCATCTGTTCTTTACTATATGCACTTTGGTTCCTCTACTGATCTTTTTTTGACACTGATCTAACATTTAAGAGAAAAACTATATGAATTAAGCTTTTATTCAAAATTAAATAAGCAAAAGCAAAAATTTTAAGAAACTTTTACAAATTACTTACATAAAAGAAAGTTAATAGGGACAGTCACAAGTTTGCAACAAATAATTACAAAAGTATCTAGGGCAGCATGAATAGAAACCATGTCATAGCATGGTGACCTAACTGTGGTATAAGGCATAACTAACATTCGCACCAAGACCAGAATTAAAAACAAAACAAACTTTAAAAGCTCAGTTCTACGTTAAGCTTCTTCTCTCCCCTCAGATCCTTAATGGATTTACACTATGTAACTTTTTAAACACATCATGTCAAACTATAAATTACATAGATGGGCAGTTAATGTGAAAAGCCCCTAAAATGTACAAACTAACTGGTACTGAATTGAGTTCTCCATTTATCTTTATGTACAATTAAATGTAAACCATATTTTCACAGTTTTAAGTATTTTATGAATAGATGCACAGTACCATGTCAGGTTTGCAATTGTTCCTGAAAACTGGCTCTAGTTTCTGCATCCAATGCCTGTCGGTCACTGGGATGCAAGTATTTACATAAATAAGAAAGAAACTGTGTCATAGTTAATGGTCAAGACAGTTCAGTAAGAGCAGTATTTCCAACAAAGAATGATACTCAGTACCATATTTTACATACTTGTGCAAATATAAGCATTAGGACAAATAAATCTGAGGCAAATTCAATTTGCAAAAATTTCTATCACTACTGTTGTAAACGTGGGCAATAAATGACCCTCGGCAAGTTCTGCTCTCTATGGCTTTTTTTTTTCTTTTAAAATTTTAAAGCCAGAGAAAATACACACATACTACTCACACAGGTGCACCCACTCACACATACACACATACATACTACATACATACACAGAGTTCTTAATTCATTTTCGAATATGGTACATAGTGCAACTTCATCACAATGTAGAGGTTTAACACACATTCAGTGTGTGTTTTTCTGTGCGAGTTCTTAGTGGTCTAAATCCTAGTTGAAGGTATTCATTTGAAAATCCACATGATTCAGGAGGTTGAAGGAAAAAAAAAGTTTCATTACATTTCTCAAACCAGCACTGGATGTGCAAAGGCAGCGGACAATCTGGCTGTTAACACAGTCAGATTAGGGTAACATTAAAGTAAGATCCAAGCAGTCAGTTATTTAGATTGGTCTCTAGAAAAATAGGTCAGTATATGCTGTATCTTTGTCAGTCGTTCTTCCAAAGACTTCATTGACAAGACTGACAACTGATATCGAGGATCTACAGGAAGAACTGCAAGAAGCCACCAACACCATGCAGGTCCATTAGGTGTTGCCTGAAATTAATCAACAGTTTAAAGCATTAATAAAACAAGTATTTATGCAATAATAACTAAAAAGCTATACCACTGACTGAGCACTCTACTATGTGCAAGGTGCAATCTCCCTTAATAATCATAAAGGCAGACTACTATATTAAGCCCAAATAAATGGGGAAACTTCAGCCTATGGGGAAACATAATTCAATTGTCCAAGATCTCTCAGTTTGTATGAAGCAGAACCAATATTTCAATCCAGACCTGGCTCCACAGCCAACCCTTTTTGCTTTTAAGGCATAGTTTCTTTATCTCAGGCTACTCACATTTTGGGCCAGATAATCCTTTGTGGTGGGAGCCTGCGCACTGTAGTTCATTTACCAGCATCTCTGACCTCTATTCATTAAATGCCAATAGCACCTCTCCAGTTACGACACCTAAAAATGTCTCTGGATAGTGTCAAATGTCCCATGGGAGAAAAACTAGTCCTAGTTGAGAACTGTTTCTTTAAAATATATATTTAAAGCATTAAAAAGTTAATTGATATTTAAAATTTTCTTTTTACTATGGAATCCTAAAGAAGATATAAGAAAAAAAATCTTGGCTTCTAATTTAGTTTGAAAAAGAAACATCTCTCCTCTATGTTTCAAGGGCTAACCAGTGGCTACTGAAAGAATTAGGAATTTCCGTAAAAGGATTTGTAAGCCTCTTACTGTACATACCATTGCTTTTCATTGGACCTGAAATGTGAAAATTTCAGAATGACAAAAGGAACAACCACAGTGTTGATCTCAGTAAGCTCCCTTTAGAAACTAACTTGGATTTCTACATTTGTGTATTGCCTGTTGGCAAATACACCCAGCTTCACCACCTCCTTCAGCTTTTCAGACATCAGAAACTACATTTCCCAGAATCTCCTCCTCCATATTGCTCCAGTTAAAGGCACTCTTGGGATATGTGGAAACTGGAAAAGAGGTTGTTCTTCTCTAAAGACTGTTGCAAAGTGTGGGCAGTACCTTTACAGAGAATTCTTGAAAACCACCTGCTCCACTGGTATAGACTGATATACTGGTAGGGCCTCCCTGGGATTCCCAAGAATTTTAGCAGCTTCCCCAGTTTCTTCAAAAAGCACCCTGCTTCACTGTTCCAGGTGATCTGTGGCAACAGATTCCCTAACCTCTGATGGAGACATCCCTGACCTTCACTCTTCCAGCTCTCCAACTATTGTATACACTCTGTGTCCTAAAGTAAACCCTTCCTTCCTAGAACATGCAAAATGGCTGCTTCTGGTTTCCTGACTGAATCCTGATTCACACTATTAACAGAAAGCAGTGGTAAAGAACTGAAAATAAATTGTTAGGGTGGTGAAGATAAATGAGAAAGCAATGCTATATTTTTTTAAGGTTTTTTTTTTTCAAGATTTAAAATTTACTTGTTCAATTTTGTTTTTACTAGAGCCTATTTTGGTCACATTTAATTAGATTCAGGTAGCCAGGATAAAACAAACATGTGGCAACTAACAATATGCCAGACAGAGAAGGAGTATTATTTTCAATTTGGAGGTGGCCTGATGTTGAAATTTCAAGTTCAGGTGAAGGACTCAATTTGGATTCAGACAGACTTAGACCAACCCTTGAAAAAGTGAATGAGAATCAGTATGAATCGCTGTGGATATCCATCTTTGTATAATTGTTTACAGTCATTCTTTTATGAAATCTATCATATTTCATTCAATTCAAAACCTAAAAGTTGGCAACTAATGAGTCTATAATCAGACTTCCCAGGATTGTGACCCTTCTTTTATGCCTCCTGCAGTACCTACTACACAGATCTGCACACATGTAAGTGCCTGATACACATTAATCAGATTAGGCATATGTGTAAACTCCATGTACCTGAACAAGACCTTAAGAATAATAGTTTCATGAGCAGTGAAATATTAAACAAATAGACAAAAACAGATTGAAGCAGTGGGTAAGATGTTGGGAATAAAAGAAGAAGAAAAGATTTTTAACAAATACAGAAAATATTTTTGAAACTTTTACAAATTACTTACATAAAAGAAAGTTAATAGGGAGAGTCACAAGTTTGACTCATTACTTTACAGTCAAAGAATAAGAGCAAAGTTGATAGGCTCACAGTTGTCTTGTAGTCACAGTTTAAGAGATGGTAACATCCCACTTTAAATTCCTTATCCCTCCTTCTGAAAATCCTCAGGTATTTACTTACTCCCTCTTTGGCACTCCCTCCTATAGGCATCTCATTTGATAGCTATTTCAATCCTGTGCTATGTAAAATGTACTAGATACCCTTACTCTGAAAAATGCAGTCACAATTCTAAAGATGGGGAAGGGGATCAAAAGAAATGCTATAAAAAAAGAAACTGAAAAAAAAAAAAGCTATTAATTTTTGTTTATAAAAAAGGTGAGACTTGTGGAAGCAATATCAAAGCCATCATACCTGAAGGTTTTCCTCCCTCTCAGGCATCGATCCAAAGTGCTGAAGAATCTGGCTTCGAAATCTATCTCTTAAATTCTGAAACCAGCTGCAGGCTTGAGAGTATACCAAATCATGAAGTTCTCTGAGACTCTTTATCTCATCTTCATTCTCAACCTAGAAAGACAATGAATGGTCAGTAAGATGCCATTGTCTCATCTCCCTATCCACAGCATGAATCCTACAGAAATGCAAAACAGTATCAGAAAACAGGGAGTACTTACCTTAGTGCTACATTACAAGAGTTCTGGTCTTTAGCTGTAATGTCATATATTTCTGCCTCACCTAGTGCTAATGTGACAGACTAAAGAAAGATAGCAAAGCCTGACCTCTACCTAACCTTGCTGAACCCTAAGACAGCCCCCAAAGGGGAAGGAAAGGTTGGGAGTAAATTCTGGGTAAAAGGTCTACAGGGATTTGGAATGCCTTTTGACTTTTGAAGCAAGTAGAACCCAAAAGTAAAAGAAAGTTACTACAATAAAAGGAAAAAAAGGGGTCAGAAAGGAGACCACATAGCAGCAAGTAGTAACAAGAAGACAAAAACACATCTTTTACCAGGAAACTGGGTCAAAACACAAGCAATAAACAGCAATAAATAACTGTGTTACACAACGCCAGTAAATAAAAAATTTGAGAATAATTTATACAATGTTTGACTTCTGCTCTTACATCACAAGGCTATGGCAACCTCTATAATACCTGAGTGTACCCTTGAGATTACTAAATTACCAAATTGCATATGTAAAATAGATGCATCAGTCTTCCAGCCTGAAGAGGAGTCCAACAGAGCACAGGTGGAAGATCTAGGTTAATTCACCTATCTTACATCCATTCCTTTGACATACACTTACATCCCACTTGTTACACTGCCAGCTCATCCTGTTTCATATATATTACTCATCTGAACAAATAGCAGGCTGACTCAGCCTTTCATACCTCAAGGATGACTAACATAAAAACAACAAAGGAACTCTGAAAAGATTTTAAAATATAAAAGGTAAGATTATAGCACATAAGAGACAAAAGAACATACTTTTTCCTTTTGAAAAAATCAAAATGAAAATTAGAACTTTAAAAAGTATTTTGCATAACAGCATGAATGTATTTAATGGCACTGAACTGTATACTTAAAAATAGCTAAAATGGTATATTTTATGTGTATTTTACTAAAATTTTTTTAAAAAAGGAAAGAAGACCTTATAATGGAACAATTGTGGTCTTGCAATGACTATACATGATTTAGTCACCTGCTAACATAATAGGATTTGATGAGTAAAAAACAAACTTGTGACTTATCAAATTATTAAAAATGATAAAAAAATCATCTGCTTTAATACCCATAAAAATTGAAGGAAACAAACCATGAGCTGTGGAATAAGCCCATGTGTCTCAGATGGAAGGAGTAGCCAGCCAGGAAGCATGCAGGAATTTTAAAAGCAAGATTTAGAAACTTTATGCAATAATATAATAGAATTAAAACTGTCATTAGAAGTCACAAAAATAATTACTACAATAAGAAAAATACTTTGATATAAAAACAAATTTAAGAAGTTTTTCCAGGATGGACAAGAAAATCACTATTTAGATGCTACTAAGAAGAGAAAAAATAAATTCCCAAGACCACACAGAGATAAAGAATTTAACTTTCTAAACATGTTTCAGTATACCACCCTATGGTGTGTGTGTGTGTGTGTGTGTGTGTGTGTGTGTGTAAACACATATGTTTAGCTATATACTCAAGAGATTGACATCAAATGCAATATATGAAGACATAAATTTACATAAAATTAAAATAGGTTATTAGTTTTACATAGAGCACTACCTTGGCAAAGATTCCACTAACCAATGCCCAAAGTACCAACTGTATTTTTTTTTGCCCCAGGAAGCAGGGCTTTATTCTGCAACAAGGAAGAAACGTGTTTGCCCACCTGCCCCAGACAGAAACTGTTACGATTCAGGTACAGACCAGCAATGCCCCTCGTGGACCCCATGTGAGGTTCTAAAGACAAACCAGAGCCTGAAAACTCTAAGCTTTCTTCCCTTAAACACACTCATATCATTATTTACAGAATTCACTTTTATACTGGTATCAAAAATTACACTAAAAATTTATCACTAAACTAACTTTATTATATTTTTTTCCCTCTTAAATTTCTTTGCTAAATATCTTCACTGTCCCAATGACTTTTGCTTCTTATTTTCTTGGTGCATACTTTGTCTTTATCCTTCTTTAGGTTTCTGCACATCTCTTGGCACCTGAAGTGACTCTCTGCTCAGGTTCACTCTCCAGTCTAGGCTGCATGCCTGGCTTTCTGGACTTCAGACACCTGAAGTTTGAATTTGTGGTTGCTCCTTTCTCTTCCTGTATCTTCGACTCAAAATTTCAACTACCCAATATTTTTGGTCTGCTGCACAGAGCAGAGTGTCTTGATGGTACATATATAATAAGTCAGGTCATATCTAACTAATCAAGTTTATCATCAGAGAGGCAATATGGTATTAATCATAAAGTACATAACTTGGAGGCAGATAGTTGGCTTTGAATCATTTTGTTACATGGCACACAAAAGCTTGGGCAAATTAATTAACACCTCTGAATTGTACCTTCCTCATCTGCTATTTCAGAGTTGTGAAAATTCAATGAACTAATGCTTATAAAATTGTCTAACACCAATATTCAAGGTTGACTGAAATGAAAGGCCTAAATAGATCAATAAACAAGTGATGAATATGAGATCTGTTTTTATAATTCCTTTCCCAAAGAAAAAGTACCTTCAATTTGATATTTATAGCATCACAAGTCATTTTTCCAGTGCCTCAATTAATTGAAGTTGGTGAATTAGGTCCTGGAAACATCAAAAGGGTTACAGTAATGCTATCCAAGGAAGGTACCTCCATACCCTTCCCAGATGAGATATCATCAATACATGTACTACAGTGCTTTCTATGTGATGCCTGACAGTTTTAACACAGCGTTCAACTGTATTTATTTTATCATTAAGGTGATCTTAGGAACAGGAACAATTTTAATATATGAAGATTTTTATGTATTTACCTTTCAACCTACTAATTATATCAGCTTTGATTAATAACAAATTCAATAAAACAAGACAGATCAAAACTTAAATGGGTTGGCAGTTTAACTTTGCCAACTGCTACTGTTAAATAACTATCCAGTGTATATACACATGCATAGGTGTGCATATCAACAGATACAATCTAGGCACTATGCTGGTTGGCAAGCTTGCAGAAATGAAGAGGATGTAGGTTCTAGGTTCTCAAATTCTCCTGAATGTATAACAATTCAAACACAAGGTAAGAAAAAAGTAATGAGCTAATTCTCATAAGAACAGGAAGAACTGATTTATGTGCCTAGAAAATATCAGCCTGTATGCCTGCATCACAATCATTGGGACAGAGTAGACCAAGGTGTGCTAGAAAATAACATTTTAAATACCTTAACATCTTCCAGGTATTCAATGTCTGCAGTGCAATATCCATCCTTCATTCCTCTTTTTAGAACCCTAAACCGCTTTCCTCCAACTGTATCAACCACAGACCTTCCATCAGGTAAGAAATGTACATTTCTAATTTGTAGCATACAACCATAGTCTGCAAAACTGAAAGAAAAATTCTGATCAGTTCAAATTTCAAGCATAAGCATACAAGTTCTCATTCAAAGAAAGTTCCAGTATAAATCAAACATTTAAGTTCACAAAAAGCATACCTATTTTGTGTGTCACTGACACACATCCCAAACTGTTTGGTTCCAGTCTGTATACTTCTTCGAATCATCAACCTGTATCTTGGCTCAAATACATGAAGAGGGCAAGGCACAGTGGGGTAGGCCATAGTGCAAACAAATATTGGAACATTCTTGGTCAAGCTGAAGGAAAAGATGTTTCAATATCACAGATCAAAACATACAACAAAAACAAGTGATGTTTATAATGGAATTAGTGAAAAACAAAATCAGTTCTAAAAAATGTGATTTTAATTCCTGGCAAGAATAAGAATCAGCATCACCTTCATTAAACTCACACTAATGCCAAATGAACTCTAAAAATTTGTTCGTGATTCTCTTATTTGTAAGTTTAAATTTCAATATGCTAGGTTATCACATAGAGAGAAGTATCTTTCTGAATCAAAAAGCAATTTATTATAACTATTAGTTTATATTAAAAATCTGCTTAAAATATTTATAACAAAGGACAGTATTAATTTCATTTATCCATAAAACATCCAGCAATTCCTAGATAACAATAAGAAAAGATGAGTTCCCACAATCAGATGAAAAACAAGTAATTAAAAATTCTCAGGCATTGAGGTACTTTCAAATTATCAAAAAACATAATTCAGCTGCGCACTGTGGCACAAGCCTATAATTCCAGAAGCTCAGGAGGCTGAGGCAGGAGTTGCTTAGCAAGGCTCTAATCAATTTAGCAAGACCCAGTCTCTAAACAAAATACAAAAAAGGGCTGGGAAAGTGGCTCAGTTGTTAAGCACCTCTGAGTTCAATCCCTGATAACAAAAAAAAAAAAAAAAATCAACTAGATACCATTTTTTCCAGATAATCCTAAAATAGTATATTTTTCACCACCAGATTGAGAGATAGTAAAAGAAGGATAAAAACTATGCCCAGTTTTCGCAAAAAAAAACAAACAAACAAAAACAAACAAAAAAACTAGCACCATGGGGTAGTTTTAAATAATACAAGCCTGCCAAATAAGTACTTTACTCTGTAGATCAGAAATCTTATTTCTGATAGGAAATGTCCATGTCCTTGGAACCAACAGGCTTTCTTTCAGAAATAATCCCATAATTACTATACAAATGCTCACTTTAGCATTGTATAGTAGACAAAACTTGGAAGCAAAAAGAGACTAGTGAAGTATGGTTTATCCCTAAAATGAAATATTATGCTTTCCACTGAAAGACAACATGTCCAACATTGACATAGAAAAACTGTGTTAATGTGACGAGGAGGTTACAGAACACTATGAATAATAAATCTCATCTTTCTTTAAAATATATTTATCTATAGTAAAGTCTGGGAAGACATGCCAAAATGTCATTTGTGATTCTTTTTTGGGTTACCAGATACAGTGTTTCTGCTCATTTTTTCGTTTTTGTCAAAATGACCAGGAATTACTTATGTAAATGTAACAGTTAATAAAAACATGTTTAAAACATATTTAAAAATAGCCCCACTAGTAACAAGCAAGTCCCTTCAGCTTCTTTCTACCACCCTCAGATCTCCTCCTGTTAGGGCTTCTCCTTCCCTTGCTTTTACCTCTCCTCTGTTGGCAGTCTGGTTATATCACTATGTTTAAGATTTCAAAGGTCAACCTGCAGCTTTCTTAAATCTAGATTTTTCAGTGCTGATCAAAAAGTTTCACAGCTCTCACACTGGAATATTTTCTATCATAAAACCACATAATAAAATGCTAATTCTGTGGAAAGACAAATCACTATCAATTTCTATAAAGAAAATACTAGAACTCTTCTACTGAAATTCAATGGCCTACTGAAGACATTTGATGGGCACATATTGACAAAGAAAAGTCTACAAGTACAATTGATTTTGCTTTAGAAACAGAAATAGAAAATGTTCCATTTATGTTCTGAAAAATCATAGAAGCAAAAGGTCGTTAAGTAAAAACAGCATATAAGATTGCAATGTTGTTCTTTAGGGTGTTCAGTTAAAGGAAGTGAAAGAAGCAGAGTTAACAAATTGAAAATCCATGAAAGAAATTCAGAGAGACCCAAATGACTAGTAAAAGAGGAAAAGATATTAAAGGAAAAGAAGGGGAGAAAAGAACAGGAAAGAAATATAGGACAAGCAAAGTCAGGCCCAACCTGTTAGGGGCACAAACAACCGCTCCAATCAGTTGTTTGTGCCCCTAACAGTGGTGTGTTACTAAATATCAAAGGTACCTTTGGGAATTTCACTTGTCTGATCCTAACTTAGTTCTGCCCCCAGTCAGTATCTTTTGTGATAATTTGACTGCTAAGTCATTCCTTCAAATTTCAGTCTTTGGTCCCCTTCCGAACCTCTAATTGGCTAAAAATCCCCTGCTAACTTAAGTCATTTATTCTGTCTACCTCCTACACTGCCATGAGATAAGAGAGCTGCTGTTACCATCCATGTTACTGTTAACAGGCTCCATCTCTCTACTGCCATTCCATTGCCTGATGTCACTCAGGAAAAATCCTCCCCCACCTCAATAATACTTCAGCCCAAAGAACTGAATCAGTAACTCCCTATTAGAATATCTGGATGCTTCCACATGAACTCTTAAAACTCTGTCTGCCAAGGAAAGGGGAAATTAGCCACTATTTAAAAAAAATATGTGTTGGCTAAATTGACTTGAATTAAGGACGGGATTCAGTCTACTGTGGGAAGATTTTTCATTACTATTTCAAGGTAGTAGTTTGTGATTTGATTAAGTTAATTTTATGAGAAGAAACTTACTGTGAGAGTTCAGCAGTTTCTTCATCATATATTTTTTTTCTCTCAGACAGTTCATCAGGCAGATACTTCACTATTAATTCTTCCAACAGCTGTGTGACACAGTACCTCCTATCTGCTAGATACTAAAAGACAATATTATTTTACATTCCAGTTGTTTTCCTACAGTATAAAACAGGTGAAACAGTTTTAACTGATATATTAAAGCTTTTATTACATATACAGTCAATTCTAAGTTTAATTAATGAGGGGGACAAAGCGATGGATGATGCTGCACAAGTAAACCTGTCTGAGGCTTTGCTCAAAAGCATTCAAGGTACAAGGTTGCAACCTGAACCAAGCACTGCATTTAAGAATGCTTCTTGCTATCATCACAAATTCTTCATTAGCAGTGGTCACCCTGCCCCTGTCATCTCCCACAATGCAGGCCAGTTTCCACCTGACCGCTCATGGTACTTATTGAAACTATCACTTTAACTGAGAAACAAAAAGAAGATAAGGCTGAAGAACATAATGCATTTGCCTTATTTAAGAAAAACAAAACAATTCTGCTTTTTGGTTACCACTCTGAGAGGCAAAATCTCTAGATAATTTTTCTTTCAGTTTTCCTTTAATTGTCACTATCACTCAGACATTATATCAAGACACAGCTATTCCTGTGTGATTCACTACCCCTATACAAAATGGTACATTTATGCTACTCCTTAAATACTGAACTGCAGTTCTTATGCATTTTTCTGCCATTCTATTTCAACTGATAAAAGCCATCTATTTCACTCCTTATTAAAAAAAAAAAAAACTATCCTTCAAGACTGGCTCCAAATTTACCTTTTTCTTTTTTCAAATAAAGGTTTCCTTAGTTATTTCTGTCACCCTAAATCCCCACACCTTACTGATTTTACCATACACTAGGCACTTACCATTCCCTGTAATATATTATATGAATATGGATAATTATACCTCTGCAAAAACTAAAAATTGCTTAAGGCCAGGGACCAGGTAAAAATAGGCACACAGAAAATGCCAATATAAATTTATTAAATACACATAGTGAGGAAAAACTCTTGGGAGACAATCGGAAGACAAAAAGAAGCTATCCTTCAATCTGTAGAGCCAGTTTAAAAAAAAAAAGGTGTGTGTATGTCAATATCCAATGACAAATAGGAAATGTGACTTTGGGAAAGTGGTTACAGAAGTGGTTTTCAAATGTGAATATGAATCAGGGCTTGTTAAAATATGGATTTCTGAGCTCTACCTCAGAGATTCTGACTAGTGGGTATGGAGTGGAGGGAGTTTGAGGATGTGTATTTCTAACAAGTTCTCAGGTGATACAGATACTACTGGTCAGGAAAACATATTTTAAGAACTATTGGGTTATAGATCTAGAGAAGTACCCTTGAGCAGAAAATATGTACAGAGATAATTTGAGTTTATGATAAGATTAATCAAAATACAGACACTATAAAAGCAGTTCTCTATTACTGATTAAATTGATAAAGATGTTTGAAAATTTAATGCCCATGTAATTAAAGTCATGGGGAAATGGCCTCTTTTACATTACTGATAAGAATTCTAAATCTGTATAACATTTCTGGGGGCTAGGCAATCTGGCAATTGGTTTTAAGAGTTTTATAAAGCCTTTGATCCAGTAATTCACCTCCCAGGAATTTAACCCTAAGAACAGTCAATGATGCATAAGATCATTAATTTAAGATGCTTTTCACACAAAACATGGTGTATTAAAAAAAAAAACTTCTACACTGAACAATAGAGAAATGCTAAATTATTTTACTTTTATACAGTTCTAAAAATCATGTCATTAAAATATATTTATATATATTTATATATATTTAAATGAGCCAGGCTGGGGATATGGCTCAGTGGTTGAGTACACCGAGTTCAACCCCAGGTACCACCCCCAAATATACATATATTTAAATGTAAAAATGAGCAAATTAAAATGACAAGTAGAAAAAATAAACTGTAGAGCATATGAATATTGTATTATTTTCAATTACATATTATATATATTTAGATTTTACAAATATATCATAGTGTCTTCAAAGTTGGAGAGGATAAACATTTTAATACAGTATTTTAGTTTTCAAATAACATGCTCAATGTTTTCTTTGAATTCTAATGTTTTTAAGAAAAAACTATCTCTAAACGAAAGCAATGGATCTAATAGCTACTTTGAAAAGAAGCATAATTATACTACAGAGTATCTAAAAAGTCTAGAAAAACAAGTTTAGAATATTTTATCTGAAAACACTAAGCATATTAGTTGAAAAAGTAATGAGCAAACTTAGTAACTTTATCTTGTGTTTCCTGACTTTGCAAACATTCTGTATATGGTTTTGCATATCAGCTTGCTATGTATGTAAGACATATATCAAATATAACTATATGCACAGGCTATTATGCTATCTGTAAAGAGTTGTTTTCTATAGGAAATAACAATATTCAAAATGCTTTTATAAATTTTTGTTTATATTTGAAGACTCTTTTCTGTACAGAATCTCATCAGTCACAGCAGACAGAATCACTTTCCCCATCAATGCTCAGCATCACAAGGCTTGTGCTGTACCTCAGCTGATCATTCAAGCATGATTGAAAGGGAGCTATCCTCCCTTTGGGGCAGAAGACTCCACTGAGATCTACTGATTTCACAGGTCACTGGCAGTGATCACTGACTCTGAAAGAAGGGCTGCAGAAAGTGATACCTACCTCTTTTCCTCTAGTCCACCACTTTCCAGAGCGGCACTATGTAGTATGATAGCCATTAGACACATGTGCCTACTCAAATTCAAGCTATTTAAACAAAACTAAAACCACACTTCCTAAGCCCCATAAGCCACAATTCAAGTACTTAAACAGGTTTTAGTGGCTAGTGGTTACCATAATGAATAGTGAAGATACCCAGCATTTTTATTAGCGCAGAAGGCTCTACCGTACAGTATTGTTCTACACGTTAAGGGAGCTGGAATAGGCTTAAAATCTGGCTTACTATGGAGGGCGAGAGGCAATGCAGTATAATCCCTCCGATATTGTCAATATTAAAATTGAACTTATCCATGATCAAGTAACTGACCACAATTCCTTCTGTTAAAAAAAAAAATTAACTTACAGGGGCTTTGTCTTTTCTATCTATCTTCTTTCCTCTACACTCTCAATTTCACTTTTCTCCAACATTAGCATATGGGTAATAAAACATTTTCCTTTTCAGTCATTCAGCATATATAACATACCTCATTCTGAACACTATAACCACTATTTCTATGGCTGGACAGAAATCAGACCATGTAGTCCAATTAAGACCAATAAACAGATACTAAGACAAATATTTACCTCTTTTAAACTTTCTTTGCAAAGGGGACAATATGGTGCATGATCTAAACAACGCTCAAGACAATTCTTACAGAATGAATGTCCACAAGGGGTTGTTACTGGCTCAAAAAACAACCTGAAATCAACCAAAATACACATTAGTTTTCAAATACAAATTAGTTTTCAAATCAAACAATCAATTTGAAAAGTTTATACTAAATAATATACCATAATGCTAATCTCTACTTAGAGAAAGAAGAAGGAGGGCCTGGTGGGTAGGAGAGGAGGGAAGGGGCAGTGATAAATGCAATTATACCTTCCTGTACTTTTTAAAAGTTCTCAATCAACCAAGGCCACTTGTGGCCAACACCTGTGCTGACTAATATGACACTATAGGACACATGAGGCTACTAAGCACTTGAAATGTTACTAGTCCAAACTGAGACATATAGCAAATATAAAATACACACCAGATTTCAAACACTTAGTGAAAAATAAATAGCATAAAATGTATCATTAATAATTATTAGTTTTGTATAGTCATTAGATTCCCATTTTATCATCAACTTAAAAAATGGTTCTCTAGGGGCTGGGGTTGTGGCTCAGTGGTAGAGCCACATACTTGCCTAGCATGTATGAGGCACTGGATTCAATCTCAGCATCACGCATAAATAAATGAATAAAATAAAGGTCTATTAACATCTAAAAAATATTTTTAAAAATTATTCTCTTAGGCTTGTAAAAGCCTTACTATATAAAATTCATTAGAAGAATAATAAATATTACTCTTGAATTCTAAATAACTATTAGGCTTAATACTAGATGCACTACGCAATGCAGAAAAACTGATTTTACCAACTTTATAATTATTTCCTGAAACATGATACTTTGCATTCCCTAGAAATATTGTCAGGTGTGTAGGTACTTTAGAAATCACCTGGTCTAATCCCTTCACCCCACAGATGAAAAAACCAAAGCTGAAAATTAAAAGACTTGTTCAGGAATACAGCTAATTACTTCCAGCTTAGCGTAACCAGTTTCAGGGCTTGACTCTTCATTAATCCTTGATTTTACTACAATTTATAAGTAAGAAATATTCTTTCAAAACATTCAGTCTTTTAGAATTAAAACTATTCTGCATAATGGATATCTTTATCCAATGTTACTTTTAAAGGATTTTATTATTAAAATAAATAAATTAGAATCATAAACATAAAATATACCATTAGAATTCTTATCCGAATCTAAAACCATGGCTATATCTAGGTTTCATAATATCTATAACTTTCATAGTAATTTACAACTTCCCAGATTCTTCTTTTACATTTAAACTACTGGATTCTCCCAATGTGGGATATAGTCAATGCCAATAAAACAAGGAAAACTGAACTTCAGAGATTCAGTTATTTGCCCTAAGTACAAAAGGTAAATCCAGGAATAAAAATTTGTCTCTTTTGATATTTAAGAATTCTGTTACTTTATATTGCCCTATTATTAGCATTATTTACATTATATTTACATTAATATAAAATATTTATCTAGAAAATTTTATATACTGACCTCATGCAGAGAGAACACTCAAAATCTGAGACATCTATTAATTCTTCTGGGATGTCGCCATAATCTAATGAAAACACACAGACTTCACTAGGTATTTCTATTCAAACAAACAACAGGGTTTTCTTCTTTATAAAAAAAGTTTATAGGCCATTCTGAATAAATAGATTTCATATGAGTACAGTGAAATTTTTACCTCCTTGTTTTTTAAGCTTATTTCTTCCATCTTCATTTATAACCACATCCTGTTCCAAGAGAGACAACTTTCTTTTCAGCAGAACACCTTTTTCCTGAACAGAGAGTAAAGGTTCTGAGGATACTCTTTTTAAACAATCCTCTCTGGCAGGCATATCTTTTGAATTGATAGCTTGTGCTGACTGAACACGGTTTAAGCTTCCTCTGACAGGTTCTGAAGTATCCTCTGGTAGTTCTTCAGTCTATGGAAATACAACAAACAATGGTAACCCTATTTCTTTACTGTCCATTATTCTTCTAGCCAAAAATCAAACTAAAATGAAATTTCAATGCTTTATAATGTTCACTAACAGCACCCACTTTTAATTCCAAAGCTCTCTCAAATAAATGACTTGCGAGTAATGTAGTTGTTTGTACACTAAGTACTAAATAAACATAATGTTCACATATTCTAAGAAACTAAAAGTTTTCTGACATTTAAGTGATCTAAGATTGTGATTAATAAATATTTTACATAAAACTTTTTGTATAAATCAAAGACTACAGACAAAATTCTATTAAGATTAACTAGATAAGTTGTAAGTACTTGAATGGGTTCTAGTGCTTGAAATCAGGAAAGTGAAGATCTTAACATGTAAAAAAAAACATGTACTAAACCCATTATATTTTCTTCTTATCCCTTACCTGCTTTGGGCTAAGCTCACTGGGAGCCTGAGACTCTTCCATTACTGAAGGAAAACCTATAGGTTTGTTTTTAATACATGGTAATGAATTCCAGGAAGATTCCTTCAGGCCTTCTTTTAAGTTTTCAGGTGATAACAAATCACATAAGATCTATAGGAGAAATATTATAAAAATGAAGAATTTATAGTGTTTCATTAAGAATAACACTAAGTTAACCTAATACTGAAGAATCTTTAGAAAGTCTGTAACAGATATTAATAATGAGAAAAACAGGTTGGCTAATACAATAAAAAGTCATACAAAACCTATGTGTGCCTCAATGGGTCAAATCACCTCAAAACAACAAAATAATTCAGTTTTGAAAGGAAGGCATAGAAAGACCTGAGAAGGTACTCAAGGTGAAGAGTAACTTTTTAATATAAGGATTATAAAGAGATCTCAAGACAATAGAAAATATTTACCTCTGAATATTAGTGAACCTATCCTGTCAAAATAGCTCATGGTTCACACCTATGTGCATTTTCAAGTTAGACACAGTGTGTTGGGTATTTATATGAATGAAAGAACTTGGACCTCTAACAAAAGCATTTTAAAATTCCTTGAATTTACACTGAATTTAACTTATCACTGAACAACTAACCTGTGTAGGCAATCACTAATGACCAGCACTTAGCTGTGAGCACCAGATGGCAGCTGCCCTGCACCAAATGGGAATTAAACTTGGAGATAGCTTATTATCAGGAGTACATCTAAAACTTCTTTTTTTTTTTTTTTTTTTGGACCGGGGTTTGGACTCAGGGGCACTTGACCACTGAGCCACGTCCCCAGCCCTATTTTGTATTTTATTTAGAGACAGGGTCTCACTGAGTTGCTTAGGGCCTCGTTAAGTTGCTGAGGCTGGCTTTGAACTCGAGATCCTCCTGCCTCAGCCTCCCAAGTCACTGGGATTACAGGCGTGCGCCACCATGCCCGGCTTTCTAAAACTTTTAAAGAAACAGGGAAGGTTAAGATAGGGGAACAACCCTGCTGGAAAACAATTATAGGGATTCTGATATTTTTGGTTGTCCAATAAACTGTATTCATAAGTATAGTAAAGCGTTTCTTAAAGCCTAAATTTGGAGGTTCTGTTTTCCAGCTGCCCCATCTCTCAAATACTCAGAAATTAGAATTATCCACACATCATTATATAGAAATATGTACAATGCAAACAAAAGCATGTATATATTTGGTAGATGTTCAACCAACACCTCAACCAACATCCAACTTAATGAAGAAACATTTAGGGCTGGGGATGTAATTCAGTGATAGCTTAGCACATGTGAGCCACTGGTTTGATCCACAGCACCATAAAAAAATACACAGAAAAAAAAACATTTAAAAATCTTTAGACATTTTTACATCTTCCCTGATATAAAAAAATATAAACACGTACCCATTAACTCCACTCCTAGGTATTTAAAAAATAGATATAAAAACAAATGTCCATGAAATGACTTGAACAAAAAATGTTCATAGCAGCTTTATTCACAACAGTAAAACAAAACAAAACAAAAAATACTCCACCCAAACTGGAAACAATCCAAATGAAAAATCAATATTAACAGAATATCACAAACTGTAGTATGTTCATAAATGGAATACTTGTTCAATAATGAAAAAGAAAAAAATTCCTGACTGTATCTCAAAATTGGTATGTTGAACACCAAAAAAGCCAGAGTGTACACTGTATGATACAATTCAGGTAAAGTTTTAGAATAAGAAAAACTGTTCTGTGGTGATAGAAATGGGAACAGTAGCTGCTTCTGGAAGGACATAATGGAGAGGAGATGAAGGAATTTTCTAGAGTGATGGAAATATTCTCTATTCTGAGAGAATACTGTCACACTGCTATATGTATTTCTCAAAACTCAAAGAACTGTAAAAGTTATACATTTTACTATACGTACATTATTTTATTATGTGCACCATAATTTACAAAAAAGTATACTGAAGAAAAACAAGACATGTTAAAGCACCACTTGTTTTGCATTCACCCAATCTTATTAACCAGCAAATGAGTATAATAATAAAATGATATCCAGCAGCATGGAAAAAAAAAATTAAGCTGGGTGCAGCAATACACACCAGCAAGACAGGCTGAGACAGGAAGACTTCAAGTTCAAGGCCAGCTTCAGCAACTTAGCAAGACCCTAAGCACTTAGTGAGATTCTGTCTCAAAAAAAAAAAATAATAATAATAATAATAAAAAGGGCAGAGGAATGCGGCTCAGTGGCAAAGTGTCTCGGGTTCAATCAGGAGAGGAGAGGAGAGGGGAGGGGAGGGGAGGAAAGAGGAGAGAAGAGGAGAGGAGAGGAGAGGAGAGGAGAGGAAGGAAAGAAGGAAGGAAGGAGAGAGAGAGAAAGAAAGAAAGAGGAAAAGAAAAGAAAAGGAAAGAAAAGAAAAGAAAGAAAATGATAAGCTGATTAAAAGTTTGCAATTCCACTAAGGAGATAGATAAGGATAACAAACAAACATGGAACAGTCAGAAAACACAACAGTAAACACTTTTTGTTAAAATAGCAGGCCAGAACATATATGCAAACAAACCTCACAGAGGGTGTATCAACATTAACTGGATTCTTCAAGGATGGGGATCTGACAAAAATGTCAAAGTTCTCATACTTCAGGGTACATAAGGATCTCCCAAGATGTCTTTTAAACAACTGCTCCAATTCTAGAGATTCTGATGCCAAAGGCCTGTGATGGATGGGTCCCCCAAATTCTTATTTTGTACATTCGCCTGAGGTGATTTTTACAAAAAGCCACACTGGAAGGTGACAAAAAATGAGGCATGCTTTGAGGATACTGATAACATTAAGACCAAGACTCTCAATTTGTATTAGGGTAGATTTTCTTAGAGAATTTTTCAAAGACCCTACTCTTCCCAGATGCTCTGTGAATAAATTTGACAAGAGTGAAAGCTAATCTTTTCATAATGGCATATTAAAAATTCTAATAAATTCTGGAGAAACCTGTTTAACTTGGTTTCACCCCATGTTTCCTCCAAAGTCGTCTGTCAGGGAATCCTCTTTTCTCTCTTCTCCCTCCTATTCTGTCTTTTGTAAATTAAGCTACTAACACATCATAGAACAAACCATAGAAATATATTATCACTTTCCATAGTTTGTTCTATGATGTTAATAGCTATTAATATATATACATATATAATCACTTTCCATATAATATATATAATCACTTTCCATAGTTTGTTCTATGATGTTAGTAGATATATATATATACATATCGATATATAGATATAAAGATATGAAATATTGAGGAAACTAGGGCAAAACAAAGGCAAAACATGCTGACTGAAACAAGGTTACCAGCAATCATGAAAACTAAGCAAAGTATAGACCTGAAGTGAAGGTCAAAAGGCAGGTCAATCAAGATCCCTGAGCAGTAACATCATGAAAGCAATGTTTAATTAAGGACTGTCAATCTGGTTTCGACTGAACAAACCACAGTTAGAATCCCTTTCCCAAAACACTTGGAAACAGAAGAGTTTCAGATATTTTTTTTTTTGGATGTTGAAATATTTACAAATTCATAATGCAGCATTTTGGGGATGGGACCTAAGTCTAAACATGAAATTCATTTATGTTTAACATACAGCTTACACATGTAGCCCAAAGCAATATTCTATAGTATTTTTAGTGCTTTTGGGTTTTGAGTGTGACCTGTCACATGTGATCAGGTATGGAATTTTCCAAGTGGCATCACATCATGATAAAAAAGGTTCAGATTTTGAAGAATTTCAGATTTTGGATTTTCAAATTAGGGATATTCTACCCATAATAAGGAATATTTAAATTAATTAAATAAAAATACTGCATTGAAATATCTGTGAATGAAATATTTTGATTTCACTAAGAATTCAATATACTAAGTATGTGCAACTGAAAACTGTCAAATGGTTCCTCAGTTATTCACCTTTTATTTCAACTTTCTAATTATCATTTTAAAAAAGACCTGTGTCTTAGACTTGTCTTAAACTATTCAAGTTGGTAAACTCATTACCTTTTCTACTTGTAACTTTGCAGGTGCAAAATCTTCATCAAGGGCCAAGCACTGAAGAAAGAGTTGTAAGGCATCTCCTAAAAAGCCAGCATCCTGAAGTACTTTTCCTTTCCTGAAGTGGACCTTCAACAAAAGCACGTGTACAAAACCTTTATACAATTTTTAACAAAATCAAGTAAAGAAAAAATAGTTGGCTCAGAAATGTGAATACAAAACTGAACGACCCCAGGGAGGCCAAAGTATTTTAAAGACTTATCTACCTACCCTGAAAAGCACTGTTAGGGAACTGAGGCCCAGACAATGCCTTGACCAAATTTCATAGCCAGTCAGAGCTTGGCAAGACCAGAAATACCATGTTATCTCACTCTCAAGAAAGTGCTTATTTAAAGATTATTGATTTAATAACAGTTGTTTGAAGGAAAGAGGAAATACTAAAATGATACGAACTTTAAGATGTATCAACATTAAAGAAATACTAAAACGTGAAAAAAAAATTTCACTTAACAATCAGGGCAATATGGTAAATGTCTTCTAGATTACTAAGTTACTAATCTTTGCCTATACTATTTCTTAAGAAAGTACTTATAGACATGACACTTTTCATATACCCTTATTTTGTCTTTTGTCCTTCATGATATGAATTCATCAAGTTCCATGACAAAAGTTGAATCCTACTAATTGCTACTAATAAGCCAAAATTCAATTTGTGGGTTGGTCTACCACAACCACAAAAATATCAAATATAAGTTTTAAATGTGCCTGATTCACATAAATAGCATGAAAAGAGGTTGTATAAGCCACAGAATGAATAGTATTTAAATAACTTCAGAGGAACCTAGAATGTTCTACTCAGTTTTTTAGATATCATTTAAATGCCTAAAGAAGAACTATATTTCTGATTAGATCATTTCAGTGTTAAGTCCAGTGGGTTCTTCCTTTAACAGTTTTAAGCTAACCATACCAACCATTTTCCCCTTATTCTTAATATATACATTTGTTTTGTACTAACCAGTTATGCCACATGGGAGTTTTTATAATTTTCCTTACTGATACATAATTTTTAGAGCATACTTAACTACACTATCCTCAAAGGCACAGTTCGGAATGGAGAGCAAAATGTAGCATTTTTAATTTCTAGCCTGAAGAATACTTATGGGAGACTGATTTGCCTTCAGAATTTGATGAAAAGGAGAACTAGTAAACTGATTATATGTTATTCCTCAATAACATATGAAGCAAACCATATGTTATTCTGAAACCATATGGGCAAACCAACCTCCTCTGCCCACATCTACTCTAAATTCACTTCCTAAACACCTCATTGCCACTAAAATGCCTCAAACAATTTTCCAGCCTCAAGGACCTAATCCCTTTTCCATTAATAAATCTCCTCTACTGAAGTTCAGTTTGTATCTTCACAATATGGCAAGGTGTATTTCTTTGCAAAAGTTTTGTTAATAACATCTATGGGTTTTTTTCCCTGTGTCAGGAATTCAGTTTATTCTTTCATTATGAAACAAAGGATTTGATGACGGAAAAAACTGCCAGATGACATCCACTCAAAATATTGACCCTAAACTTCTAGAAAACTATATATTACATTTGAAACCTCCATCAGTTTTGTTAAATCTTGAATTAAATGTAAATGTAAAAAAACAATTTTACCTCAGGCCAATTTGGAAGTTGAAAGAGAACTGCATTTAAATCTTCTATGGCTGCTTTAAACTCCTGGAGACCAGCATAGGATTCCGCTCTGTAAATTTTGAGAGTCAGGTCGGTAGGCTCTGAAATAAACATTTTATAAGGATATGATTATTTTAGAAAGATTATTGCATAATTCACAGAATATTATCATGCTAGCCTAAGAGATGACTTATGATTTCAGGGTCGCCATCCATCAAGCTAAAGCTGAAGTACAGTACAGGGTAACCCACTTTACATGCTGAATCTTACCTAGAAGTTTTATCAAATCATTACAAATAGATTATTTTAGTAGAGGAAATTATCATTCTTAAGAATATGGAAATATTTTTACAACATGAATAACTACCCCCTAAGAAAACAGGTTTTTTTTGTTTTGTTTTTTTTTGTGGTGCTGGGGATTGAACCCAGGGCCTTGTGCTTGCAAGGCAGGCACTCTATCAACTGAGCTGTACCCACAGCCCAGAAAACAGCATTTTTTTTAAAAAAAAGAATAACCTATAGATTTTAAAGTCCACATCTTACGTATTGAGAAGATTTGCCTTTTATAAAAAGTAAATCTTAAGTTTTACACCCTAATTTCTATCTTTTCTATAAAAACCCCTACTGCACATGGACGCTCTAGACAAGGGACTAGACAAGGGACTAGACAAGGGTCCACCTTTTGAGTTTTTACAGTAGTCCTGATTCTAGAGGAAATGGGTTAAGAGTGAGCTTTTAAGGTCAATATTTTAACCTGCCATTAGCAAGAATAATAATAGACCATCTGAAAACATATTTAATTTCATAGATTCTTGGGAAACCAAACTGCTGTTAATTTCACTATCCTCTACATCTCTATTTGAGACCAATTATTGTCCAATGGCAAAGGAATTTCAGACACTGAGCTGGATCATCTATTACTGCAATCAAATACTATAGTATGTAGATCCGGAAATTGAAGGCTAAGCAAAAAATTATCTTTGTTATACCTATAGATTTTAACTTGAATCTTCTTTTAAGGCTTTTCATCTTTTAAACCTTCAAAAACTTTAGGCTTAAAAAATAAAGTGTTCATCAGAAGAGGCCATAAAGACCCTTAATGCCTCTAAAAAACAGAATTAATAAAACTCTTCAACAGCTCCCTGGTATATTCTAGTTTTTAAATGACTGCTTTTCTACAGATAACTCTTGTTTTACCAATTTAGACAGGCAGTTTTCAGTTGCAGGTGCTTGAGAACTGGAATTATAATGTTCCCTCAATTTTATATCAATGAAAAATTTTTAAAGAATATTTCATGAGATGTTTTGCTTCCTAAATAAAGACATGCCTAGAATATTTTGTTTTTTGCTCCTCAAAGCAATATATAGAAAATCATCCTCTGTGAACAAAAACACACAAAAATTGAAAGCTCCACATGATTAATCAGTCAACCAAGAATTAAAGAGTTCCCAGCACAAAGCAAGACCCTGTAGATGCTCACAACTATCTTTTATTATCCCTATCTTCACAGAGTTTACAATCTAACTAGAGAATTTTGTGTGACTGAAATGGCATCATTTAACAGATTTGACGAGCACAACTGGAGATGAGAAAACAAAGCAGTGCATGCCAACATAATCTAAGGATGTGTAGTAACTTCATCAACAACTCAGTGTAAGAAGTGCAGTCTTCCACCCACAGCTTCATGGCTTCCAAAGATGTCCTTGAGACAGACTTTTCACCAAGAGGGAGTTCATCACAGAAATAAGCAGCCCACTCCATGTTCAGACCCCTTACTAGGCTTTTTATTTCAATTTTTTTTCTTGTACAAGTTCTCACTGTTCTACGCTTGGGGCAATGCACAATCAGAACTGTGGAACATCTGCCCCTCATCTTTATATAGCTTCTCTAGGGCAGTATTGAAAGAAATGACTGAGAAGACCCATCTTTGGAAAAACCTAGTTAAACCCATCGATAAAGCTGATGGATATGTTACTCTGATCTTTACACAACGTATACATGTATAAAAATATCACAATGCACTCCATAAATAGGTACAATTATTGTGTCAATTAAAAAATACATGCCAAAATAAATCTCCATTCTACACAGAAACATTTAGGCTTAAACGCCCCCTAAAAAGGGTCCTAAAGAAGCCAGGCATGGTGGTGCACGCCTGTAATCCAAGCGACTTGGGAGGCTGAGTTAGGAGGATCGAGAGTTCAAAGCCAGCCTCAGCAACTTAGCGAGGCCCTAAGCAACTCAGTGAGACCCTGTCTCTAAATAAAATACAAAATAGGGCTGGGGATGTGGCTCAGTGGCCGAGTGTCCCTGAGTTCAATCCCTGGTTCCAAAAAAAAAAAAAAAAAAAAAAAAGGTCCTAAGAAGTTAGTGCATATTGGGATGAAAAGGTATACTCTGAAAAGAGAGCCATATTTTAAAACTCCTTATAGGGAATGTTTTCATTGATAATTTCAAATGTTAATTGAATAATTATCCTAGATAATTCTATCAGAAAAATAGGAAAACTCCATTAGATGAATTCAAATTTCCCAAAATTTTTTATTTTTTATTTTTACATTACGGGGGATCCAACCCAGGGGTACTCTACTACTGAGCTACATTCTCAGTCCTTTTAATTTTTCATTTTGAGACAGGGTCTTGCTGTTGTCCAGGCTGGCCTTGAACTTACTATCCTCCTGCCTTCTCCACTCCTGAATAGCTGGGATTACATACATGTGCCACCACACCTGGCTCCAGCACTTTTTTAGGAGATTAGACCCACTGTTATGGTTTGGATATGAAGTGACCCTCAACAACTGTGTTGGAGGCTTGAATGCCACTGAAGCAATGTTCAGAGGTGGGGCTTTTGGGAAGTGACTGGATCATGAAGACTTTTTTGATCTCATTAATGGATTAATTCATTGACAGTTGAATGGACTGCTGGGAGGTAGAGGAAGCTGTTGGGAGGAGGGGCCCAATTGGAAGAAGTGGGTCACTGTGATCATGCCCTAGGTTTCTTGTCCCCAGCCACTCTCTCTCTCTCTACTTCCAGCTGCCATGAGCTAACAGCTTTCTTCCACCATGATGTTCTGCCTCACTTCAGGCCCAGAGTAATGGAGACAGTCAACCATGGACTGAAACCTCTGAAACTATGAGCCAAAATGAACTTCTCCTCCTTTATATTGTTCGTGCTGTAAATTTTGGTCACACACACTAAAAGCTGGCAAATATATTCACCTCACTTACTTCAAATCCTTAATTCTAAAAAAGAGCTGAATGCACTAATTGAGCCCCTTTAAATAATCAAAGCATACAAAATGTCTGTTTTCCATGCGAAAACTTTCATGAAAGGCAAAAAGAGCAATCAACTCTGACTTTGTCATTACCTCAAGTTTGAAGGAGTCAATAACTATTCAATCTCTGCTTTCCCCCTGAACTTGAGGACAGTAAACAAGCTTCACTTGCCCACATCATCTGGGAAGATCCTTTAAGTCCACTATTGCAAGTGTCTATAGTACCAACAAATGACTGGTATATTATACACTTCGAATTTGTTGAAAAAGTGAAGAAATATAAAGATGACATGATTTGGACTAATTGTACTGAATATGAGGATTACAGTTCTCAACTCTGATCTTACTCCAAATCACTCAATAGCTCTAGTTTGGTTTCCTGTCTACCAGGACTAGGGACAGAAGTTCTAGTTCTGGGTCATGATTTCTCTCTCTGACCTTTGTCTTCAATCTTGATTTTTCACCCTAACTCCAATGTCCTCAAATTTCTAACTGCTCTGCTGTACTTTTCCTCAAACTCAGAATGTTCTCAAAAAATTTTTTTTTCTCACTATGATCTTTTTGTGACATCACTGACTCCCCAAATCAAAATCATCCTCAACTTTGTTAGTCTCACCTTCTATACTTCTCAAATTTGCCTTTCCAATCCTCCTGCTAGCAGCTACCTAAAGCTTGGCTCCCAAAATCTCTCTTTAGTACTATATGATAGCTTGTTAACTATCTCCTGCCTCTAGTTTTACCTACATCCTCACCACCTACAAGACAAAATAGGTCTTATTTAGTTCAACACACAAGTTCTTTCACGTCTGCCTCCTGCCTCTCTCTCCAACCTTACTTCCTATCATTATCAACCTCCCACTTCAAGTCTCAATAATACATTACCAATCTTCCTGCTCCAGGTATGCCCTATTTCATGCCTCCTTCCTTTGCTCATAGATCTCTGTAGTTATACCATTCCTAACCCAGACCTCCTCCTCTTAGGATAACTTTTCTATCCAAAAAGATTCAGCTCACCAATCTTCTCCCAAAATGCTTTCCTTTAACACAGATATCCTAAAGATCAAGAGTATGAACCTTGGTTTCAATACTGGTCCCTCCACTGACTATAAAGCTGAGGCAAATTGCAAATCATCTTACAGTTTCCTTAGCTATAAAATTGAATGTATAAGAAAAACTTATTTTTAAGAAATACCACCAAGTACTGTTCTAAATGACTTACAATCTTCAAAACAGTCCTAATGTGGATCCAGCATTGTAGACATTTTTAAAGGATAAGGAAACTGAACACTGAGTCAAGTAGCTTGCCTGGGATTAGCTGGTGATGGATTCAAGACTCCCAATTCTGGAGTTCTCTGTTTACTTCTATGCTATATTAATTACAATATTTACCTCACAAAGTTACTCACAAGAGCCAGTTCATACATATAAGGTACTTAGAATAGGGCTTAGTACATGGAAAACACTATTTGTTTGCTATTATGGTTATACTTCTCACTGCATATGCACAGCACTTTTGAGTAGTTTAATTTGAATATCTGTTTTGAGCTCCCTCCATTATTTCCTGTCTTTGTATCCTCTGATCATAGCTCTGATCATATATCTTAAACTAGGGAAAACATTAAAATCTGACTCCTTTAAGCTCCTCAAGTCACATTCCCATTTTCTCTTCTCTTAGACCCAATATTATTTCTAAGTCAGTAGGCAAAAAAAGCTCTGTTGCACATCTGAAGAAAACTAGTCTTGAGCTGTCCAGAGCTCTTCATGAGCTAAAGAGAGTTTTCTAGAGTCACTGTTCTCCGTCTTTGTGCCAATCTTTAGGAATCCATGACTAGAGTAATAGGAGTCCTAAAGTTGTTTCTTTGGCATATCTTTTCAGAATTTTTTTCATGTTGCAAAAATTCTAAATATTTATTCACAAAATTTTTAAATATAAGAAATTAAGAATTAAAAAGCATTTTTCCCCATCACAAAGAAATAACCAGTGCAGGTATCATTAAAAGACAAAATTATCACAATTAGTTTAAAGAGATAAATGGCTTTTATTTATAATTCTAGAATCAGGCAACACCAAGCGAGCGTTCTGATGTGTTGGGCAAAATTTGGCTTAATTGGCAAAAAAGGGCTGGGAGTTAGGTGTGGTGGTACACACCTGTAATCAGTTACTCAAGAGGCTGAAGCAGGAGGATCGCAAGTTCAAAGCCAGTCTTGGCAACTTAGTGAGGCCCTGTCTCCAAAGGAGATGCTGAAGATGTAGCTCAGTGGTAAAACACCCCTGGGTTCAATACCTAGCACCCCACCCCCCAAAAAAGTTCAGTAGGGTAGAACTTGGTTATCACCGTTAAGTTGAAAGATGTAAACTGATGTTGTTAATGATTTATAAATCATGTACAAGAATAGTAGTTTGGCATAGTAATTAAGATCATAAACACTAGATTGTCTCCTCACCTATAAAATGTTCATCTAAAAAAAAATCTTCAGACTGCTATAAAGACTGAATAAAATAATCCATGTAAACAGTTAATACACTGCCTGACACACAAGGGCTCAATTTGTAAAAGTAACTGTTGCTGATAACATTACAAAATATTTTAGAATATATCAATTAAAAAAATAGATTACCTCTTGAGACAAGGCATACAGGAGTATGTTCTACCTTGTTATTTAACCACATAAACCTTAGACTAGAGGAGAAACATCCTTAGGGATCAGCAGGACCAGAATGGGCCATAGAAGGAGGGGAAACAAGAGACAATACTATCTTACTAAGGAAAAGAAATTGAACAGAAGCTTTTGTCTTGCATTTTACAATTCTCTGAAATCATTAATCTTCTATAATAAAACATAGTTCCAATTTTGAAAAATACCTCTGCAATGAAAAAAGTAAATTACTACATAAATTAATCTCAAATTTTACTTGAATTATTTCCAAGCTGCTTAGAAAAATGATCCTGAATTCCATCAAAATAGAAGAAAAATCAGTGAAATAGAGGATGAGGATTGAGGGGGAGGGAGGAAGGATGGGATATGGAAAGAAGAGTGGAATAAATCTAACCTAACTTTTCTATGTACATACATGAATATACCATAGTAAATTTCACCATTATGTGTATCTACAAGCCAGTAATAAAAAAAAAAAACTATAAATAGCAGAAAAATGAGTAGAGGGAAGGGAAGTGGAGAGGAGAAGGAGAAGTACTGGAGACTGAATCAGGGCAAATTGTATTCTGTGCTTTTATAATTATGTCAAAATGAATCCTAAAGGTATATAGCACTAAAAAGAATGAATAAAAATTATAAAAAAAGAAAAAAAGATTCTGAATAAACAAAAAGTCAATGCACAAGTAACTAAAAATCTAAAATAAGTTTGGGTATACTTTGTATTATTTGGTGAACAAAAATCAGGTAAAACATGGAACTTATTCACTTAAAACAGGTCACTTCATAGTTATTTATGTAACCAGTTTTTTTCTTCTCTTACATCAATAAGAACATGCCATTATAACTGATCTTTTTAGTACCCCTCAGGCACTGCAAAGATCCTTAGGTGCCTTACGAATGAAAGAAACGAACCAAAGACATTCTGCATATAGGCTCAGTTAAGCAAAAGCCAATTAAGCAATAATCCCATTTTCTGGAGATTTTCATTAAGTATCAATTTGCTGCAATCATTAAAAAAAAAAAAAAACCAAAATATACAAACTCTATAAGGACAAAGACTTTATTTTGCTCACTTCTGTATTTCTAGAACATGAAACAATACCTGGCATAGGTAGTAGGTAGTATTTGTTTAAAGAATAGTAAGAATACTTAAGATTTCTTTCACATATGCTCATTTTTAAACCATTTTATGCTCAGAAGTAATAGTCACATATCAATTGTCTTTCTAATTTGGTAATTTACATAAGTCACCTAAAATTCTTGTTTTTTTTTTTCCCTCAATCTGCGAATTACCAATACTAGTATCTGCCCTTTTAGCTCCCAGTCTTTTGTGAGGATTAATTAAAATGGTGGAAGTAACAATATTTTGTGAACTATAAAGCCTCATACAAATGTCAATGTTTCAAGTCCTTGGCACAGTAAGGATATAAATAAATTGATTAAATTCAAATATTTTCATTTTAACCTAGTTGTCAAAAATATTAAAAATCCTTCACATTCTCTTTAAATGTATTCAGTATTTATGACAATATATGCTAAAATGTTACCACTAATTAACATGTGCAAACTGGAAAGAGAATTTAACCTTGGTTCTGGTAAAATTAATTTAGTAGATAGAAAAGAACGGGACCTAAAATCACAAGATTTAGATTTCAATTTCCACTGTATCACCTAACCATAGTACAACTTTCACATTTTAAAAATATCTTACTGTTTTTTCGGAATTCACTGTGTGAAGCACTTTTTGAAACCCTACATCTTTTCTCTCATTTAATTCTCACAACAACCCTAGAGGTCGAGATTGTGCTCACTTTTCAGACAAGGGAACCAAAACAGAGTGGTCAGGGAACCTGCTCAAGGTCAAAAAGTAAGGGGAGCGCAGCACTCAGGTAATCTGCTTCCAGCATGCACAGCTTTCATCTTCCTGTCACACTGCACCTCTGTCTCTAGTTGTCTCAATTTCCTTCTGAGGATAATAGTACTCCAAGGATTCTCTGTGAGGATCAAATGATACACAGAATGTAAAAGTATTGGGTAACAGTCAAGAACTACAGACTTAATATTAAAGACAAAATTTTCTTTCCCCAAATATTTTAATGCCTCCCATGACTTTTATATTTTAAAACCAGTTCAAACTGTAAATTATACTGTTCTGTTGTCTCCTTTTGAGGGAGAAGGGTGAATACAGGAAATAGGCAAGTCAGTGTAAAACTCCATTAAGAACAAAAAGACAGCATTATATAGTGAGATCATTTCAATAGACTCAAGTATAAAGACTCCGGCAGAAAAGACTTTTACATAATATCCTTGAATACTAAAAGGAAAGTTATGAAACATCTGAGAGTTAATACCAAAAGATCAATGGATTAAATGTTATCTAAATATATTCAATGCAACAGAAACTTATGTAATCTCAATGGGAAACTTCTGATTTTGGCAAGGATTTTCAAGCTTTCCTTTTCTGTTGACAAGGATAAGTTTAGATGTGTGTGGGCTAACTGTAGACTAGATTATTTTTTCTATTTAATAGTATTTGTTTCATTATAAGAAATATATGAAGAAATCATAGTGAAGATCTCTTTCATAATCAACATGACAGTGTCATTAATAACTACAACTGTACAATTATATAAATACACTTCAGATTCCTCTGTAGCTAACTTGCCAGCTCCCATGAAGTTAAAACCTAACAACTGTACAAAGAGATTTAGGACTCTATTAGTTAATATTTTTTGCTATTTTAATAACATCTGTTTATTGTGGGTTTTGTTTGCAGTGCTGGGGATCCAACCCAGGTCCTTGCAAAGCAAGTGCTCTACCACTGAACTATACCACCAACCCCTTATTTATGGCCATAAATTATGAAACATAAATCCATCCTCTATCAACTAAAATGTTTTAAAATTTTTTTCTCTACTTCACATTAAAAACAAAACAAAACACTGTATCTTAGTGCCATTGAGACACATTTTTCAAGCACAGAATTAATGTTTTTTAAAAGATAAAGAGGAAAAAATAAGCCAATGGGGCAAAAATCAAGAGACTAGTCCTGAAAAAGCAGGGTTAAGGTGCTTAGTGGGTAAAATCCCCTTGTGCAGTCTATGCCATTTGTAAAAAGAAGAGTCAATCTTTCAGAGCCTTTTTCTGTTAAAAATAATTATCTCCAATCTAAGACCTAGTATTTCCTCAATTAAAATACTGGTCATAGAATGTGAAGCTAGATCTTAATTAGCAAATGTGCTCACTGTTCTTCCATGGACTAGGACCTGACTTTTAAGAGGTAAAATAAGTATATTGGTAAAAGCTAACACTGACAGCATTGTTATCTTCTATACTTTAGACAACACACACACACAAACAGTAAGAAAACTTCCCTGAACGAACCTCTTAGATTAGATATAAAGGTAGAATGAAGTCTGGATCAACATATAGAAGTGGAGGATGTAGAGCTGCCCTTATAAACAGCCAGCAGGGTGACTTGGAACAAGTCATTTTGCCATCTTGGCTTCTGCTTCCTCATTAAGATTAGACTCTGGTCAGTTACTGGGTGGTTTACCAAGTCCAGCTTCTCCACACTGACTTTACTCACACAGAGAGCTAGTGTCATCTTTACTAGAATTTTGGATTCCAAATAGTTTTCTTTGGTTTTGGGTATATTATTTTATTTAAAACTGCCTATTTCTCATAAAGATACTGAAAAAATATGAAAATATGCTAGGTTTGTGCTTTGAACTCTAAAGGTATTTTTCCAAGATACTGTGACTACTTCAATATGACTAAGCAATCAGAGGTAAAATACCGACAGGATGATATTTCAATTACATAGTTCAAAACGTATTTAATACTTATAGTAAATTTATATTTTCGAGTCTATTTTCTTGGGGATTATTTCATGACAATACAGATACTAAAATCTTGTAATATGCTAAACATTAGGTTTACCAACAGTGACACGATTGACATTTGTGGCCTGATCATTCTTTGTTGTAGGAGGCTGCCCTGTGCGTTGTGAGTTTAACAGGAACCCTGGCCCACTCACCAAATGTTGGTATCAGCACCACTGCCACAAGGGGTGGCAACCCAAAATGTCTCTATATAATATCCCTAAGAAAGGGAAGGTAAAATCCACTCCCCAACTGGTGGAGAACTACCACTTTAAAGAACAAGTCTTCATTTTACTTAAGTTTGACATTGCCCTTTTTCATGGCTGAAACTAAGAAAAGTTCTAACCAAGGTTAGGAGGCCAAAGCTGCTGCTGCTTCCACAGTAAGAAACAGACAAAAGACCTACAAAGCCGTTCCCCACAGCTTGATCAGGAACGTTGGAAAAAAAAAAATGAAGCGCAGCAAAAACTCTGGATCAGAGACTCCCTCTACACCTTTACAAAAATTAGGTGCATTTGAAACTTAGCACATTAGGTATATGTGAAGTATGACTTGAAATAGGCTGAAACTGATAAGAACAACCAATTCTGCAGGCATTTTCTAGTAAGAGGTGACCGACCACCCGTGGGCGCCCTGACACCCGCTCGAAGATCCGCGGCCGGCTGGGCCTCCGGGTGCTGGGTGCCCGCGCCGAGCTCCCGACACGCCCACCGGACGTCACCCGTTACACAACACTCCCCCCACCCCAGCTTATGCAATTCTGCCCTCCCGCGGCTTCCAATTGCCCCGGTGACTTTTATGCGAGAGGAAGGTAAATGCTGCCCACCTAGCTGCGGCTGGGGATCCTCTCCCGACCTGACTATTGTTCCCTGCGGCGGCCGGGCCAATCACCGGGAAGATCGCGGCAGGAGCCAGCCGCCCCTCGGCTCGCCCCTCTCCCACGCGTCCCGCGCCCTGGTGGCCTCGGTTGGGGTCACCCGCTCCGCGCCCGACGCGCGTACCCCCCGCAATCCGAGGCCGAGGGAACCCCGCGTCCGCGAGCCCCTCCCCGCGCCGCGTCACAGCCAGCTCCCAGGGCGATCCCCATTGTGACCGAAGCACCCCGGGGCGCCGCCCCCTCCCACACCCTCGAGCACCCCGAGATCCGACACACCGGGGGCCAACTGGCTCCCCTGGAAGGAGAAATGCCTCTCGGGGCGCAGACGAGCTCTGGGTACCCGGCCCGTCGGGGAGATGAGGGTGGAGTCCGCCCGGCCCGCGTCGCATCCCCGCGCGGTCACCTGCTCTTAGTGCCTCGCAGGCGGCGGCCAGGGCCTCCCGGTAGCGCCCTTGGTGCAGCAGCTCCCCAAGCCGGCCAGCCGCCCGGGCCCGCTCGCGCTGGCCGGGGAACCACTTCTCAGCCAGGTGGTTGAGGACGACGCTGGTTCGGAAGTCCGAGGCGGCGATGGCGGCAGTCAGAGGCGGCGGCCGCCGGCTGGTCCCCTCAGCATCAGTGGCACTAGCGGCGGCGGGCGGAAGCCGGTCCCGGCAGAGGCGGCAGCGGGCGCGGAGCTCTCTCCGCAGGCAGCGGCGGCAGTAGCTGTGGCCACAGGGCACAGTCACCGGCTCGCTCAAGAAGCCCCGGCAGCCCAGGCAGCTGAGGAGCCCGCCGGCGCCCGCAGCCGGAGCGCCGCTCCAGCCTAGCCCGTGGCGGAGCCGGTAGTTGAACACCAGGCAGTCCACCAGGGTGCCGAGGCACTCGGGCCTGACCGGGGCCCCGCGGCGCAACGCCGCCGCGTACGCCTCCAGCGCTCCCTTCAGGTGGCCGCCCAGAGCCAGCAGCTCGCCGCGGCGGAGCAGCAACTCCCAGCGCTCAGACTCCGCGGCCGCGCGCTCCAACCGGTCGCCACTGCCGCCGCCCACTTCCCAAAACCGGCCTGGACTCTGCGGCCTGGGGGCCATCTCTTGACTCCCTCCCGGGGATCCCCTCGCCACGGCGGGAGAAGACATGGCCGGCGGAGGGCTGCTCCGCCGCCGTCGCCGCCGCCCGCCGCCACAGTCCCGGAGCCTCCCGGGCGCGCGGCTCCGCACGCGGCCCGCGAGCAGGGGGGCGTGGCGCGCGGACATGGCGGGGCGGCGCGCGCCCGGGAAGCCCCCGGGGCGGGGCTGGGGGCGGGGCCTGGCGGGTGACGAGGCGGGGCCCAGCTCGGCTGCCGCGCCCCGGACTCCCCTACGCCACCGGCGGCCCAGTTCCTGAGGAGCCGACGGCCCGGCCCCGCCCTCTCCGAGCCCCTCCTGGCCGGGGACGCGAGGTCAGATGATCCCCCAGCAGGGATCTAATTGGCTTCTCGGGAAAGGAGGGTACGGCTCGCAACTGAACAAAGCCCGGAGGAACCCTGAACCTCCACCGCCGGATAGCCTGCCGCGGGGCCCCGCCCACCAGGCTCTTCCTTTTCCCCGGCCCCTGCGAGGTGGGCGCTTTCTGTCCAGAAGCCCGCCCGGCGGAAGCGAAGCCCACATTGTCAAACCACCCCTGACGTACTTGCCTACCCGGGTGGGAGCTGCCTCCACCTCCCAGCCGGCGGGAGCCTCCGGGTGTAGGGTCTCGGGTGTTAGTGGATTCTGATGGCCCAGGTTACAGTTGGACAAGTAGAGGCACCCGGACTAGGAGTGCGCAATCCGACGATTTCGTGAAGCCTCAGGTCTGGAATCGGGCAACTTCACGCACAAACCGAAAAACCCACGTTCCTGAGCCGACTTCCTCCAGAGGGCAAGAGGTTTTTGTTTTTTGTTTTTTTTGGTGCCAAGTTAGTGTTGCCTTTCCTGTTTAAAACTCACCACCCCCCCCCCCTTCAAGTGAGGAAGCCCCAGGTTCCTCAGATACTCTCCAAACTACAAGCACTGCCCCATATGGTGCTGCATTTGATATTTTAAAAGAGAAAACACGAAGAAATAAGGCTTTTTCACATGGCAGTCCCCAGATCACCACAATTCAAACGGGGTCTGCATTTCTGCCTACGGAAGAAAGAAAATGTCTGACTTACATACAATAGGTTTCATTTCCTTTAAACTTGTCAGCAGCGAGTTTAAAGCTCTCAGTTGAAAATATTTATAGATTTGATTATAGGGTACTAGACTGTCAATGTAGGAAAAGAACTTTTGGTTCTTTTTCAAATGTTTGGAAACAGCAAGGGAAAGTTATGTGCCCAAAATCACCCAGCCAATATTATGTAGAGATTTTAATCTCATCTAACCTTCCACTATAATGTCACTGTGATAGTAATAATATGTAAGGTTTAATAAAGGATGTAATATTTCTTTAAACATAGAGATTTTCAAAGTAAAGGAAGTTGTTAAATGGAATAATAACCGTCACATTCTGTATGAAATTGACTAACATTTCATTAATATGCCTGTTTATACAGAACAGGCAATTAAGGCTCAAAAATATTTGAGTTACATGTGGTTTTGCTACACAGTGAACAAATTGTGTAACTTCAGAAAAGATACATATACCCCTAAGGAATTGAGAAAAAAAAGTTGTCGGAGAAAAAGCCAAGGCTTATGTGTTCTAATAGGGTGCAGAGACAAGTCATGATCATTCCACTTTGCACCTGGAGCAAACTGCAGGGAGATCTGAGGAGCACTTCCTAATCATTTGGACTGGGGAACACTGGGATTCGTTCAGGGACATAACCTTAAATCTAGCCCTAACCTCCTAAATTACTACTTTCCCTCAAACAGAACCATGATTTCGGTTAGATGCCCATGTACTTGAGACCTGAAAATCAACTATTATAACAAATATTCATATGAACATGCACTTTAACTTTTGAGATGCATTCTTGTCCTTAGCTTCAGTAAATATTTCATAAACTTGTTCATGATTATCCAAGGAGTATAAGAAGTTGATAAGTATTCATAGATTTCAGATATAGTTCAAATCAGATTTTATTATGGAATTTCCCCAAAAAGAATATTATATGGTTCATAAAATAATATGGAGTTTCTATCCCTAATAAGTTAAAAGAAATCTAATCTTATGTGAAATAAAATGGTACAATTATGATAATGTGAGGGAAGAAATGGAACTATGGAAGGAATCTTGCCCTGTTCTCCTTGGCATTTGTGAATGGTTATAATTCATGTTTGCTGGTTTATACATTTACATAACTTGTTCTCATTTATATAACTTATTTATGTAAGAGTCTGTACTGCCACTGTGGCCTTTGTATGCTGCACAACTTCCCTCTGAATCAGGAAGTCTAGGCATAGCAATCACCAGCTCTGTAACAGGTCACTGTTCTGTCATTCTGTGCCACCTAAAAGGGATGTGCACTTTGATGCAACTACTTTTAAAATTCAAAGGAGAGAGAAATTAGTATCTTCATTCATTTTCTAAAATTCAGACTTTGGTCTCTGACTCACGCAGTAGGCTGTGAGGAAAAAAGAGGGAATCCTGCAGACAGCCCCTGCACCAGGAGAAATATGATGATTCCTTTTCTTTTTCCCTTCAAGCATTACTTGCTTGTGTCATTCTTTGCTAACAAAGTAGTAAAATCATGAGATTTGTATTTCATTTCGGTTTTTTAGTTGTCTTCTAAAATAGATCGGTTATGTAAGAGAGTAAGAAGAAAAGCGTATCTGTTTCCTAATTTGGAAAATGCTTATCACCATCATTCCCTGCTTATCCTTCCCGCCCACTGCCATATCATAAGACTTTTCCTGATATAGTTAGGTAAACTCCTCTTTAAGAATAACATAACACTGTGCTTTTATTGTATACAAGTCAGCTGAAGATGTGTATTTGAACCTTTTTTCTTTTTCTTTTTTTTTTCTTTTTTTGCTGTGAGTGAATTTGCCATTTGTTTCTTCACATTCTTAGGAGGGAGGGAGAGAGAGAGAGAGAGAGAGAGAGAAAGAAAGAGACTGAATTTAAATGTTGAAGAACCAAGTGGGGAATGAGAGTATGGCTCACTGGTGGAGTTTGTGCTTAACAGGGCCATGGGTTCAATCCTGCAGGTAAATAAAGAACCCAACAAAATGATGACCTCTACCTGATTTTAGTTGATAATGTTCTAGTCACTACATTGAAAATGTCAAACAAAATTTCCCATAAGCAGCACATATCCCACATTGTTTCTATACATGATAAAAAAATGGAAGAGGATTCAGAAACCACTTCTTATATTTCACACTTTATAACATATTAAAAAAAAAAAAAAGATCCCAGAAGCTGCTGGTTTAATAGAAGTCATACTGGAGAGGGAATCCAGAGACTGATACTGACTGGACCCATGCCTGTGTGCCTGGAAAGAAGTCATCTGGCTTCCCTGGGCTTCTGTAAAAAGGGAACTGGAACTAGCTCTAAGGTGCCTCTGCTTCTGGAGCCAAGCCCTAGGGGATTGTTTGAACACAATAAGAGGAGGCAAAGAGTCTCCCAGGTTCAGGAACACAGCAATGTGACACCTGATGAAAATGTAACAGCAGAAGTTGAAGGCTGAGAATAGAAGAAGAGGGTATCAAAAAACACATTGGGTGGAGCACACTCAGCCCTGTTCAGAGGCGGGGGAACCAACCTTGTGACGAGCATTTGCAGTCACCGGTAGGGATCCCCTACCCCTCACACACCTCCTTGCCCCTACCATAGATTAGGGAGAGACTGGAGGAAAGTCTGTGGGGGGAGGGGAGCTGATTATATAACTTGGGCATTTGTGGGAAAGTTTATATAAGATGCTAAAAATACAGTATATGATTGCTATAATAGTGTTCTAAGTAAAAAACCCTAATGAGGACAACCTGTGTAGGTTAAATAGAGGTGATCCTAAGTAGATGTATAAACCAATTGCTTTCAATGACTACTCCCTAACCAAGTGCAGTTTACTATTTGTCACTAAAATATCCTGCTATCCCTATGAGGAACATTGTCCAAGTGCTCAAGAGTCTTTTTTTTAAAAAAAATAATACTCTGAAGAATCTAGAAATCTTAAGTGTATGCACTTATTCTATTTTCTTGGTAGACAAATTGATAAAATCTGCATTTTCCAGTATCAAGCTATTAAAAAGAAATAAACTTCATACATTAGCTAACACATTCTAAGAATTAACTACATATGTATTCCCCTTATATTCTCCATCCTCCTTCCTTGCTCCCCTTTAGCATTTACAACTATCTTTATAGATATCTAGTATGTAAGATCTTTGAGATCTGGACTTTCTATCTTGTTCACTGATGTGTCTCTAGCTCCCAGGCCTTGAGAAGACACTAGATAATCATTGTTGAATGCGCCCACCCAGAAATTAAAGATATCATCTGATATTCTTTGGTTGTATTAGTGACCAAACCCATTCACCATTAATACACTAGAACAAATCATTTCCTTCCTTTCTTTTCTGTTATGGACTCAATGTATTGTCCCCAAATTCATATGTTGAAATCTAATCTCCATGTGATGTTATTAGGTAGTGGAGTTTGTGAGGTAATTAGGCCATGAGGGAGAAGCCCTCATGAACAGGATTAGTACTTTTATAAGAGAAAGCCAGAGAGCTAACCTCGTCTCTTATCATCAAGTGAGGATACAAGAGGTTGGCAGTCTGCAACCAAGAAGAGAGCCTTCACCAGAACCTGACCATGATCTCAGACATCCAGCATCCAGAATTGTGAGGAATAAATTCCTGTTGATTATAAACTACCTAGTCTAAGGTTACAGCAGCCCAAATGACTAAGACATTTGCTTTTCCTTTAATGCTTTCCATCTAGTCTGCCAGACAATCCTTTTATATCTACCTTCAGGATGTATCCTGAATTGATTCTTTTCACTGTTCCCTTATCTAACAGCCCTCATATCTAGCCTAAGCCATCAACATCTGAAGTCTTGAAATTAAGACAGTTTGGTATTAATTAGTTGAAAGAATTTTGCAAATGGAAACATAAAATTAGTTATATTCAGTGAAAAATACATATGCATATATACACATATGAATTAAGAAAACAAAGCATAACAATTTGAATAGAGACTTTGGTATTGTTATCAACTCAATTCTTTTAAAATATTTCCTAAACTTCTGGGAATGTCAAGATTTGATGGGATGCTCACATAAGTCCAAAGATGCTGGAGTCATCCTCAACTCCTCTCTTCCCTTCATTTCTCATCTGTTCTCCCTAAAATCCTTTTGGTTCTACCTTCGAAATACATCTGGAATTTGATCCCTTCTCATCCATCACCTGCCACTACCCTAGCCCCAGGCACCAGCATCTTTCACCTGAATTACTACCACAGTCTTTTACCCAGCCACTGCTTCTGTCATCAAACCCCTTCCTTCCAGCCACTAGCATCTCTCACCTGGATTACTACCATAGTCTTTTACCCAGCCACTGCTTCTGTCATCAAACCCCTTCCTTCTGTTATTAACAGAGCAACCAGGGACACCATCTTAAAACACAAACTTTAAACTCCTCCAAGCACAGTATTTGCTTCCTATCCACTCAGAAGACAATCTTAAGTCCTGGCCCTGACTCAAGTCAGCACTTGATCTGTTCCCCACCCCCAAGCTCTCTGATCTCATCTCCTGCTGGTCTCCCCATTCTTCAGGTCTGTCTCTTCTCCAGGCACACTGACTCCTCAGGGCCTTTGTCCTTCCATTCCTCTTTCTGAGGATGCTCTTCTAGACATCCTCAGGGCTTCCCTCCTCTCTTTTTATAAGGTTTTTGTAAATGTCACCTCTTTTGTGATGACTTGCTTGCTCTGTTTATCACCTTCAATCTCACTTCTTCAACCTTTAGCAATTCTCTCTAAAGTAAGGCATGTTTTATTCTATCTTATTTACTTTTTGTCTCCTCCAAAGAATGAAATGCCACAAAGGTTGTATCTACTTTACTCACTTCTTTATATTTATTTATTTTTATTTTTATTTTTTTACAGCTATTGTTTCACTGGTTGTACACAAAGTAGAGTCACACCATCTGTGCGTTCATGCATGTACACAGGGCAATGGTATCTGTCACACACTCTGTTATTAATTTTACCCCCCACCCGCCCCCACCCCTCCCTTCCCTCTATGCTAGCTATCTTTCCTCCATTCTTGCCATCTTTCCCCCCCACATTATGCATCATCATTCATTTATCAGAGAGACCATTCGGCTTTTGGATTTTTGGGATTGGCTGATCTCACTTAGCATAACAGTTTCCAACATCATCCATTTACCTACAAATGCCATAATTTTATTCTTCTTTATGGCTGAGTAATATTCCATTGTGTATATATACCCCAGTTTCTTTATCCATTCATCTACTGAAGGGCATCTAGGTTGATTCCACAATCTAGCTATTGTGAATTGAGCAGCTATGAACATTGATGTGGCTGCATCACTGTAGCAATCTGATTTTAAGTCCTTTGGGTATAGGCCAAGGAGTGGGATAGCAGGGTCAAATGGTGGATCCATTCCAAGTTTTCTAAGGAATCTCCACATTGCTTTCCAGAGTGACTGCACCAACTTGCACTCCCACCAGCAATGTATGAGTGTACCCTTTTCCCCACATCCTCGCCAACACCTGTTGTTGCCTGTGTTCTTGATAAAAGACATTCTAATTGGGGTAAGATGAAATCTTAAGGTGGTTTTGATTTGCATTTCTCTTATAACGAGGGATGTTGAACATTTTTTCATAAATCTGTTGATTGCTTGCAATCCTTAGCAAGAAGAGCAAAGCAGGGGGTTTCACAATACCAGACCTCCAACTATACTACAGAGCAATAGTGACAAAAACAACATGGTATTGGTACCAAAATAGACAGGTAGATCCATGGTACAGAATAGAGGACACAGAGACAAACCCAAATAAATACAGGTATCTCATACTTGACAAAGGAGGCAAAAACATGCAATGGAGAAAAGACAGCCTCTTCAACAAATGGTGCTGGGAAAACTAGAAATCCATATGCAGCAAAATGAAACTAAACCCTTATCTCTCACCCTGTACAAAACTCAACTCAAAGTGGATCAAGGACCTAGAAATCAGACCAGAGACTCTGCACCTAATAGAAGAGAAAATAGGTCCAAATCTTCATCATGTTGGCCTAGGACCAGATTTCCTTAACATGACTCCCAAAGCGCAAGAAATAAAAGCACGAATCAATGATTGGGATAGAGTCAAACTAAAAAGCTTTTTCTCAGCAAAGGAAACAATCAGCAATGTGAAGAGAGAGCCTTCAGAGTGGGAGAAAATCTTTGCCACACACACTTCAGACAGAGCACTAATCTCCAGAATCTACCAAGTACTCAAAAATCTTTACACCAAGAACACCAATAACCCAATCAATAAATGGGCCAAGGAAATGAACAGACACTTCTTTATATTTAGAGCCTAGAACACACAACAAGTTGTCAGTAAAAAAAACTGATGAATCAAATATCGAGAAAGGACTCTGATGCTATACACAGAAACGTGTTTGTGTGGATGCTCAACTGCTCATGATAGCTATGGTCACTTGTGCCATGAGAGGGGAAAGTGAAGCCTATGGAATTAAATATGTGAAATGGAAACTGTAACATGGTTTCCTAGGACAAAAACTAATATGATAATAACTATATCTAAGAGAAATAAGTAGAAATAAAGTTGTAATATCAGCCTACCTGAAAAGGAAACACTGGTTCTAGTGACCAACTCAAGGTAAACCTTCAAAAAAATTCCTGAATGTACTGGCAATCTGGCAAATTCCTTCATGCCCCTCAATATAGAGAATCTCCTGCCACTGTCTTCCTCCCATGTGACTTTGTTTTGTGCATACCTTCCCCAAGGTTAGAGAACTTGGATAGGCTCTCTCCTAGTGTAGAGGATAAAGGCACATGCCATATTTTCAGTTCCTGTGTGATATTTTAAAAATCTGAGTTATTAGATAAATCATAAATTATTCAGGATTGCAATTCATAACATGAGTGAATCGATAAGGTGATTATTTCTGTAGTTTTGTCTGAAAGACTAGAGTAGGTTAGTTGGGTGGGGAAAGAGTTTGGTGAAGGAGAAGGTCAAGCATGTTCAGTAGGAAGACACCTGTGACTGGGTTATCCCAGGTGATCTGGGTCCACAAGTTCACTACTCTAAAGGAGAGATGATGACTTCAGATAGAGGAGTTCATGTGTCAGTTAGATTTCCATCACTATAACAAATATGTGCAATAATCAACTTATAAAGAAAAAAGGTTTATTTGGTTCAATTTTGGAGGTTCTAAATTTTGATAGGTTGGTTCTGTTCCTTTGGGCCTGTGATGCCCAAAAGGATTGTATCTCTGAGTATGTCAGAGTTAAACTTCTCACCTCACTGCCAAAAAGCAAAAGGAAATAAGGAGGGGTGTCCAAGTCCCTTAATTCCCTTCAAAGTCATACTGCCAATGACCTAAACACCTCCAATGAGGCCCTACCTCTTAAAGACTTCACCAACTCCTAATAACACCACCCTGGGGAACAAGGTTTTAAGACATGGACCTTTGGGGAACATTCAAGATTCAATCCACGAGCCTGGCATGGCTCATGTCTGTAATCCCAGCAACTCAAGAGGCTGAGTCAGGAAGATCACACATTCAAGGCCAGCCCCAGCAACTTAGCAAGACCCTCCAAGCAACTTAACAAGATGCTGCCTTAAATTTTTTTTAAAAGGGGAAGGGCTGGGGATGTGGTTCA
The DNA here is from genome assembly GCA_020662805.1 of Glaucomys volans. Classification (NCBI taxonomy): domain Eukaryota; kingdom Metazoa; phylum Chordata; class Mammalia; order Rodentia; family Sciuridae; genus Glaucomys; species Glaucomys volans. The sequence continues at coordinate 227,977 of JAJEJO010003249.1, forward strand.
GTGGTTAAGCATCCCTGGGTTCAATCCCTTGTAGTAAAAAAAAAAAAAAAAATCTATGGCAGTTCATAACCTAGAGATGAAAATGTACAGATTAGAGTTAAGAGAAGGATGTAATAAATAAGAACAAGCAAGTAGGTCAGTGGTTGGTAAAGTTAAGAGACAAGATGACAAGCAAATGGAATATATGGAGTACATCAAATCGATGGGCAAATAAGTTTCAGTCAGTATCTAGTGCATGCTTTAAGTCAGGCTTGGTTAGAGCCTTGGACCAAAGAGAAGACAAACATCTCTTTTCCAATTCTAAAATACCTAAATGAGAGGACATTCTTTCAAACTTAAGTGAAATTAATTAAACAAACAACACAACTCTTTCATCTAACATCTCAGTTCATTTAGTTGCTATAACAAAAAAAACTGCATTATTTATAAACAACAGATTTAGACTGGAAAGTCCAAAATCCAGGTGCCAGCAGATTTGGTGTGAGTGTGCACTCCTGCTTCATAGATGGCACCTAGCTGCTGTGTTCTCACATGCAGAAAGCCTCCTCTCCCTTTTCATAGACCATTATCCCATTTATGAGGGTTTTGTGAAGGATCCATCCTCATGACCCAATCACCTCTTAAAAAGGCCGACCCCGTATTACTCTCATACGCATAGCCTCTAACATACGAATTTAAGAGGGGACACCAACATTCAGACCATAACAACTATTTATTACAAAAAGTAATAAAATATACTATAGGGATTTAAACAAGTTTAAGAATGATGGATACAATAAAATACTACTAAGGGAAGCCAGACTCTGCTGGACTTCAAGTTAGTCAAAACACAATGATGTTTTTTGATGATCCAACTTTGACATTTCTGTTGATAAGAAAGCACTAAGTTAGGTGGTCCAGAGAACTAAGGCTGTAGGTTGATTCCCATCTTCTCACAACTCTGTTCAATCCCACCAATTTCTTTATGAAACCAAACACAAACACATGATAACTGAATAAAATGTCATGCCATGAGAAATATCTTATGAGAAGCCTACATAAAATGGGAGATGAGGAATATGTTCTGGTACATGTATTGTTTTGTGGTTATTGTTGTTTGTTTTTTGTCAGTTAATAGAAATATTTTATTATTTTCCATTTCTTCAGTCACAGATTACAAAGTAAAAAAACCACTATCAAGTGGAAATGTGTGAAAACTGATTTTTACGTGTATCTCTTTCTGAAGACCCGTCCCACTCACGCTGACCAGTTCATATGAGCCCCCAGAATTCTGGACACCAGTACAATCTGATTCCGACTCTGGTCTTTGTGAAAATGCTGGACCCTAGACTTCAGACTCTGATTCTTATTTCTTAGCTGACAGCACGGTCCAGCGTGGGGAGGACCAGAGCCTCCCACGAGTGCATTTATTCCCAAGCCAACTTTGCTTCAAGTGCTTTTTGCCCTTAGAGAATTTATTAATCCTCATGTCACCATATCATTGTCCCCTATTACATCAACTCAGGCCTCTGCTGTAGAAAGTGCTTTCCAGATTTAGATCCAACCTTTCTGAGCAGCTCCAGGCATTCTAAGTAACTAAACAGCTGCAATTTTGTTTCTCCTAAATTTGATGTCGCCATGTTATCTGACTCCAAATACAACTAGATAGCTCAAATAGAGCCAGCAATAGCTGAGTTTACTAAGCTTCCTTCTCTATCTATTTACATAAATAACTTGTTTTTAAAAATGCTTTTGAATTCTTTACATGATAAACCAAACTTATTTGGTGTTTATGTGATTTAAAAAATAAAAGGCCCTTGAAGCACATAGGGAAGATTGGCAACTGTCACCATGGTATGAGTTGGACACTGTGTCCATATAGTGATGCCAAAAGTCATCCTACCTGAAGGTAAGCCACCTTGGTTCTGTACACCTAGGGGAGAAATTTCTCCAAGTCTATGTATAACCAGGGGGTTGTAGAGATTATTTCTAAAGTCCTTTTAGTTTCGGAGAGACTAATCTGAGCATATTCCTGCCTTTTGATATATTTTTTTCCAGTGGAAAATGAAGCCCCTTTGGGTTCTCAAGTGAAATCTTTTATTTTTGAGTAAGAAGAAAGGAAGGGAGCCTGGGAGGGGTGGGGCAGGCAAGGAAGTGGAAAAGAAAATCATTTACTGGCTGAAGCTGCAAAACCTTGAGCCAAGCCCTGTGGAGGCCATGAATAGGCATGTGTGCCTTCTACTTGCCCAGGCCCTTCACTGGGTTGCCAATTTGCTGGGGCGGTGTCCCTGTTGTTGTCCCTGTTCTGAGGGGCCAGTTGTTAGATGACCATGGTCAAAGGGCATCGAGAGGGCGGGGGATATAGCTCAGTTGGTAGAGTGTTTGCCTCGTAAGCACAAGGCCCTGGGTTCAATCCCCAGTACCACCACCAAAAAAAAAAAAGGGCAGTGAGGTGGATAGGTCACAATGGGTAGGTACAGGCTGTGGAGGGACAGTTGCTGACTGTGGCTCAGGTTGAGAATGGACAAGCAGAGTTGGAGGTGAACAGGGTCTGGCAGAACAGGCTGGGAAGTCTACCCACGTGTCAGGATCACTATCAGGATCCCGGAGCCAGGATTGCTCCAGCTGGCACAAAGGGTTGACCCGTAAGTGGTGTCCCCATTGCTTCCTAGGGGATTCTTGGTGTGCACGGAGCAACGAGAGCTTGGTTCTTCCAAGTGCAATAGAGGCCTTCGATTTATGGTTTAGAACATGGGGAAAAGCCATGAAGAGCGGCCTTGACATAAAACCACAAGTCTCGAATGTGTTACCACATTACACCATGGGCAAAGCACGCAACAGATATGTTCAATAAATGTGGGGAAACTGCAATTACAACTGTACTAGATTATTTCATGTTCAAGTACACACTTTGTACAGATCGGTAAAAGAAGAGACGTGATTTATTTATATATACCCTGTGGACCTGGTATACACTAGCCCCAGCCTTACAATACCAGATGGCATGCTGGTGGAGACACCAGAGAAGGGTCTGCAGCCTACAAAAGATGGTAGAGGGCTGGGGATGTAGCTCAGTTGGTAGAGTGCTCACCTTGCAAGTACAAGGCCCTGGGTTCAATCCCCAGAAGCACAAAAAAAGAAGGAAAAAAAAAAAAAAAGACGGTAGAGCTCCCTATGCTACTTCCTCCTAAGTTTATGAGGCCAGCCACCCACAGTAATTAGTACAACTCCTCCTGAATCTCACCGTTAATGGCTCTTCACCCTCTGCTCTTCCCTTTCACATGCTTAAGGTCTTTTAGCTCTCTGGGCACACCAGTTTATCCCCGAAGACCACCTACCTGCAGAGGCTTACATTTGTACTTAGGCCATCCCAGCTGAGAACACAATGGATATATATGTTTGAGGCAGATCTCACTGTCTATTGAGCTCCATGGAGAAGGGGTCACCTCAGTGTTTCTGAGTGTTTGAGGCTGCCTCTTCTGATTATGCTGAGGCCTCCTGATCATGTTCATGGAGTATGCCACCTGCACATGTGTGTTCATAGAAGTACTCTCTGTCTTGGAATCACAGCACCTCCAGACAAAGAGGCAGCAATGGGATGGTGGCAGCCATGATAACATCTGGCCCCACATAGGTGCTGTGGATGTGGAGGTACCAAAGTCTACCGACTCAGGACACATACACAGCACTAGCAGGAGCAGCCTTCCTGGGTCCAGGAGGAAGTGGAACCAGTCTTGATGTAGTTGGAGTAAATGCTTGTAGGCATGTTCTTGTTTGTTCTCAGGTATGTCCAGGGTGTCAGCAGGCACTTCCAGTATCTCCCCAGAGGGCCACCATGCTCTCAGCAGGGCTTGGGGATTGCTGGTGCCATATCTGAGACCAAAGGGTCAGTAACTCCAAAAATGGAGTCCAAGTATGAACAGAGAGCAAGGTGTTTCCAGTTTGGCTGGCACTGGATATAAGAAAAATGAAAATACATTCTAAAAATGAAAAGACAAAAAAGAAAAAAAAAACAAAGAAACCTGTAAAGCATAATCAAAAGGCAAAATCTTTTCATTATGAAACACTCAAAGAAGTCAGGGAGAGAAGCTGCCTGAGGTAGACAAAAACTCCAACACTTGCATTCTCACCTCGAGTGTAAGCGGACTCAGTGGACCTCTGTTGGTTCACTGAAGTCTCTCACCTTCTGTTTCTTCAAATGCACCCATTTCATTATTTAGCCTAATGATTCTTAAACTAGTGGGTCTAAAAGACATCTGGGGTGCATTTCTGAAATGCCAGTTTTTGTGCCTGAATAAATGAAACCAGGATATCACCGAATGAGACCATTTTAAGTGATTCTGATGGAGATGATCCAAGAGCTGGCTCAAGTCTAACACTGGTAGGTAGTCCAGTTGAAGAATTGACCTCGAAAGTTAGCCAGTACCCCCTGTGGGTTTTCATTTATGTGTGCCCATCTCTTTGGACCATGCAGTGGTTCATTTTATTCATACCTACAGTAAACATTCATTACCAAATATTGAAATAAGTATTTACTATATGCTAGACACTGTTTTAGATGTTCTACTAGTTGGAATAACTTCTTGAAAATATGGCTTGTATAATATTACAGATCTTATTCTTTTTAACTGTCTCCTCAGATGGAGACATCATTGTAGGGATATCATATGACCATTCTTCCTAAGGGAGAGGGGATGATAATAACCTTTAAAAAGTAAAGAGCTTCTACTGACTTTCAAAGGCTTTATAATATTGCCAAAAATAAAAATACAGATAAGTGTCCCATGATACATATAAGAAAGAAACTTTTCAATAATGGGGGAGTGGAAGGTTGTAAAGCGTGTCTACACAATGCATAAGAAAATTACTACTCTTTCTGTTTTGATGGAATCCATATTGACCAACAGTCAAACCTATCTTGTTCTCCTTTTAGTCAGTGATCATAACCACAGTGACACACTGCAAGACTGGGAACTAGGTTTTAGGAGCAGAAAGAAATACATATTTCATGAAAAGAAATAAAATCTTTCATTTCCTTAAAAATACCAAATAATTGCTTCTTTCTCAACAGTATCTAGTCTTAACCTTGTGTAGTATGTAGAAGTATTAAAAAAAAAAAAGTCCTTAAGCAAATTTTGGTCACCTTTGGAACTTTGATGTGCTCTGGCTTATATACCAAGAGAATAAAAGGTCCACCCTGTGGACATACCAGGGTGAGTCCTAAAATTAAGGGTCAGTATTATGTACTGCCTTGACATGGTGAAATCAGCAGGGCCTTGAATGTTCTGAGTGCAATCTCCCCTCCCTGCTCTGCTCTGATGGATAAGGTGTCTCAGATGAATAACCCTCCTTATCAAGGGCACCAGAAACAGTTCCTGCCCCCCAACCAGCTTGCAGAATTAGTCAAGCAATAATCCAGTCACATTCTCTGTAGAAAGTAGTAGATCCCTTACCCTGCTGATACTCTAAAGCCTGACTCTTACATCCCCTGGTGGTTCCCTATGTTCCTGTGTACCACCCTCACCAACATGTGTCCTCCTCCCATGGGCAGTGAGTATGTATGACTGAGAAACTACTGTGAATCTCTTCTGTCCCATCCCAGAGGTGGAGTCTTCAGTCATCCCCATAACCCTGGGGCAAAAATCCCAAATTCACAGCTGGAATGAATAGGTGATGAAATCAATATGTTTTATCCTCTTGTGATAGCTTTGTTGCTGTGATTAAAAGACCTGACACAAAGAACTTAAAGGAGGAAAGATTTATTTTGGCTCATGGTTTCAGAGGTTTCAGACCATGGTTAGCTAGCTCCATTGCTTTGGGCCTGAGGTGAGGCGGAACATCATGGCAACAAGAGACTGTGGGAGGGAAGACTATTCATCTCAGGGCAGCAGGGAAGCACAGAGTAAGTAAGGGGTCAGGGATGAGCTATGTCCCTTACAGTTTCCATCACCTCCTAATAATCCATGCAACTATGAATCCCCATTGGATTGATTCATTAATGAAATTACAGCTCTCATGATCCAATCACTTCTCTGACATTGCTGCATTGGGGACCAGACTTTCAACACATGAACCTTTGAGGGACATTCCAGATTCAAACCATAATTCCACTTAAATAGGATCTTTGTCATAATATGCTTTTTATATGTTTAAATAAATTAAGCTTGTATGTGATTTTAGAAACCAATAGAAATCAAATATATCTTTGACCAATATCAATACAGCCAGTGAAGTAACGTACCTGGATATTTTCTTTTTGTCATGCTTGTCCTTATATTAAACTGGCAGTATAATTTTAAATATTAAGCTAGTTGCAATGGATTGTTAACCACTTAACAATTTTTAAAGATAGGTACTATTATCTACATTTTGCAAACAAGGAAACTGTAGTAAGTAACTTACTCAAGTTGCAAAGCTAATAAGAAGGGGAACCTGCATTCAAATCTGGATATGGCTCTTAGTAGCAACCCAGATATGCCTGAGCATTTCTGGGGAGAGTGACAAGAGAAAGGGGGTTACCTAGGACAATCAGCTCCAAGTACAAAGCTAATAAAGAAAGAGGTCATTTTGCTTTAGACAAAGAGAAAAAAAAAAAACAAGCATTCTATATATATATATACCATTAGTACCTGGTTGCAGTACAGGAGGATCCATGTAATAGGAAGTGACAATAGAGTTAAAGAATATAAAATAAATACTTATCCATACTGTGCATTTTGATGCCACTTTCCAGGTAGCTCACAATTGATTCCACAAATTTATTGCGGTAGTATTTAGAAAGCACAATCTGAAACGTGTGCTCTGAAGGTATTGATCAGCTACCAGCACTATTCTTATATAAACCTGTTTGTGTTACATAACATCAATACCTAGAGCAGTAGCCACATGATGTTATGCTAACTGATGGGAACAGGAAAATACTGCAGAGCTCAGCGCTTCACCACCGCACTGATGGTATCTAGTAACAAGAGGCTACTCACCTTGAGAACACACTTCCTGCAGATCTGTCATCAGTTCATTTACTTTTTCACTGCACCTTTTGCTTTGTAGCCTGCTTTAAATCCTCATTTATTAAGTTTTGATTTAAAGAATTGCATTTTTAAAATATTTCAAAATGCAAAATAAACTGAATTGAATGAATGCTGGCTGGTCTTCCTAAAGGTTTCTTGTGTGGACTCCATTGTTTGAGGGTTTTTAGACATAGTGATTTATAATGGCATTCACAGAGCTTACTGTTAGGTCTCAAAGATTCACTTGAAAATTAAGCTGATTTGAGTTACATTCATGCTAACTGTGTTAGTTCAGGAAAAGTGTTTGTATTGACATTAAATCACTGTGTTTTGGAGACACGGTCTTTCATTAAACCTGCTCATTATCAGACCAGGTTACTTTGGTGTCTCTCAACACTACCGCATTTTTATAATTAGCACACTACATAAACCTGCCATCATATACACACATCTGGTGTGTGGCCTCCAATTTGCTTTGACTCCTGTTTTATTACACTGAAACTTGAGGGGGGTAGATATGTCTTCTGCCTCCACAAGCCTCAAAAATCTTAGTAGAATACTCTGAACCTTCTAAGCATACACACCCCCATCAGGATTTTGTCTGACAGTGAGTTTCAAGGCAATTAACAATACAGTATTGTAGTTTTGGAAGTCTCTCATAGGAATAAAGCCACTTTTCCCAGAACCTGCACTCTCTTGAGTAGTTTCTTTAACTTAGAGTAAAACACTTTCCATTACTTGTTTATTACAAACTAATTCATGTTTAAAGGAAGCACAATATCTTAGTGTTCACTGGTGAAAGATCTTACCATACCCAAAGGCTAAAGAAATTTTAAATGTATGTCCTGTTTCTGATTTATGCTGATTTATCTGATTTCCTATTCACTTTTTTTCTCCCAAATTTTTTACTCAATCTCATCAGCAATACTTTCTTGACCCAGCCCATATATGTCTAGATCTATCAGTGACCTTATGGGTGATTCTTATTTAAGAAAATCAGACTCAAAAAGTCTGAATTTCCCTAGTGGTTAAGTTGGGAGAGATATTATATTATGTTACAAAGGATTCATCACTTTACAAAAGGGACTGCTCATCTCTTCTTTCTATGAACATTACTGAGCAGAGTCGCCAAAGGAAAAGAGTTTTATACCAGGTATGATAGCTCATGGCCTGTAAATCCCAGCTTGTTAGGAGGCTGAGACAGGAAGGTCAAATTTTGAGACCAGTCTGGGTAACTTAGACCCTGTCTCAAAATAAAATTTTTAAAAGGTCTGGGGAAGTAGGCAGTGGTAAACCACTTGCCCTTGCCCTGGGTTCAATTCCCAGCACCACAAAAGAAAGAGTTCTGAGCTCTGTGGAGGAATGGGTGGTGATGGCAGCACAACCATATGGAAAGTACTTAAAAATAGTTCAGATGGTAAATTATATGTTTTACCACAATTTAAAAGTATCTATCATTGAGCATCTGTGTGGGCCTGCGCTGTGCTAGGTGTTGGGGCCACAGCACTGAGATAGATACCGTCAAGGTCTACATGGAGCTTGCCATCTAGTGGAAGAGTCTAGTCTACTGACCAAGCAGTCCAGCAAATGTGGACACAGGATATGAAAGATAGGTTGCTGTGACTGAGAACCCCGGAGTGGCAGTGTGACCAGCATAGAGAAGGCCTGGCTCAGGAGGTGATGTTGACGTGAGACAGGTTTCACAATCTGAAGCAATCAGGGAAGGGGTTCAGGAGGAGCCAAGGACGTGAGGTGGGAAAGAAGTCAAAGTGTTTGATCAGCTGAAGGAAGGGCGGGTGGCTGAGGAAATCAAGGGGGCAGAGGGGAGTACGGAATGAAAAGAAATGGGAAAGGAGTCAGGATCCAGATCATTCAGATAAAAGAGATTTGGGTTTTACTGGAAATCAAATGAAAGTCATTGCAAATTTTAAGCAGGAGATTGATATATGATCCTATTTATATTTCTGAAAGTCTATCGCAGTCTAACTGCAGTTTAGACAGTGACTTGAAGGGGGAAGAGTAGAAGCAAGTAGAAGCTATTTCAGCCTTTTCCCCTCTTGCATCTAAAAACACAATTTGACTTAAAAATAAAACAGTATTTTTCAAGGATGAATTTACAGTGAACTCAATACAAACTATACCTATCAGTTCTTGTTTGTTTCTTTATATGACTAAATTTTTTCCTCCTTTGTTTTCTGTTCTACCCCAGTTCAATTTTCTTTTCTTTGTATTTTTCCTGAACATATAGTGGATTTTTTTGACCAATGAGATAATTTATGACAATGCCATTTGTAAACTGTTTCTATTGCTGTTATTTTATATCAGATAATAAAAGGACTCTAGACAATATTTTTTGGCTGAAAAAAAATGTTCCTAAATTATTGATTGTTCTTTTACCATCAAAGGTTGATATTTTTTTCCTTCCATCTTATTTGAACCACCCAATTCTTCCTTGACTGCTGGGGATCAAAGAGGAGGTTCCTGGAGAAGGGACACATTTCTAAAGTGGATTGTGCTGTTTTAATACTAAAAAATTAAGATGCTTGCATCACCCAATACCAAGAACTGGTAGAAAACACACAGAATGAAGGTAGAATTCCACTGACTGTGAAATAAAAAAGCAGCTGTTACAAGACTATTTACAAGATAATTGGAATTGCAAAATAATGGGCAATAATGCACTAAAAGAGACATGCAGCAAGGAAGGTATAGAATTCATGAATCTTCTTGAACTGAATAATGCACTGCCAACTTAAAGAAAACTGATAAATAAGAGACATAGTAGAAATTTATCAGTAAGAGACACTATTTACAGTATGCACATTGAATAGAAAAAGTGAGATAATATATTCGAATATGAATATCATGTGTATTTGTACATAATTTGTACTTTATACAGAGAGAAGATAACTACCTTTTCAGTCTTTGAACATTTGTAAAAACTCTTCCCATATTAAAATGCTAAGAAATTCTATGTCTGTCCACTATTTGCAAAATGGAAATAACACAGCCCACAGAGGCTAATCCCAATCAATAGAACTAGAAATCAAAAGATTAAATGAATGTATGTATGTACATACTGCATACATGTAATATGTTATATGTGTATATAACATAAGTTATATGTGTAAATCCATCATTTTAATTGCCCTTAAAACCCTAAAATTTCTTCGATTTAAAAGGAAACCTAATTTTCAATTATGTTTTTTTGTTCAAAATAGTGACAATGTCAATACTACTTATTAAATTTTATAGCATGTGGCTAAACTGAACTTGGGAAATGAGCATAACTTCTTATGCTTAAATAAATTTATTTTAAACAATAAATAAAAATGAATAAAATCAACTTGCAAATAAGAGAATTTAAAAGAGTCAAGAAACAAAATCATGGAACACAGAAGTATGCAATTGTAGAAGGAGGAGAGATCCCTCCTACCCTCCTTAGGTCTCATGTGGGCTTTTTGACTACATCTAGGAATCCAATGTATACAAGAGCCAATTAACAGAAATATGAGTTTTATTAATTTTGCATGTACATGGAGATTCTCACGAGAGTAAAGTACAAAGAAATGATCAAAGCATGAAGTTTTTATACTTTTTAGACAAAGAATGATAAATTTGTGAAGAAATGACAGTACAAATGGATCTCTGCACTAGGGTGACACATTCTAGGGATGTTATGAAGAGATACATGGAATTTGTATAGAAGCTAGTGGAAGATAGGGGTTATTTCAGAGTTTGTGTACTCAGGTTTATTGCAGGCCCATTTATCAGTTTCTGGTGATCCAGGCTATTTCCTGGCTTTGGTATGTGAAACACAGCCCTTTTACAAGAATTATAATGACTTGCTGCAAGTAGGAAAAAGACAAGCCACATGGCCCTTTCTGAATTTATAGTTCTCATTGATTTCTGCTTGAAATAATCAATATGCCAATTCAGCATATTTTGAGATGGTACATCCCTAACTCCATCAGAACTCACAAAGATAGAATCAGAAATTAATTAATGAGACAGCAGAAATACATTACATCTTAATCGATTTCATAAACTGTATAGGTGTTTACACAAGAAGTTTTTAGATAAAAAATCTGAGGAACTAAATAAATATTGATCTAAATCCATATCAACCAATGTTACATTCACTTAAGGCATCCAGATACGCTCCCAATAATGCACTACAGCTGTCTCCTCTTGATGAAATGCTTTCTATCATCTCTGATGCAAGCTCAGATTGGCTCTTAAAATTCACATACTTGCTACTGTGGATGTGTGAAATTTGCCTAAGTATTTCCTCATAGCATTGTTTTTATTACAAACCATTGTGGGCACTATATTGGGAGGGTTATAATTTAATAAATGTTTCCATCTTTAACATGTAATAAGATGCAATCAATAAAACAGTACTGTACAAATATACCAAACAACAAAGGGAATGTTCCTAATATATTAAGATTCCAAAAGAGGAGCTCAAAAAATAGATTGTAATGTCAATTGTTTAAATATACACACACAAACACACATACACACAGAGTACAGTTGAGGGAGAACACATTGGAAATCATAAACCCATAATCATGGGTTCACGAGTGATCTTAACTCCTTTTCTTCCTGCTTCTCTGAATTTTTTCATTTCTAACCTTAACTTATGTGTAGAAAAGCAAATCAGAAATTTGATTTTTTGTAAAAATAATGCTTTCTTCAATATTTTCTAGGAAAAGAAAACCAGGAAAATCAATGCCACAATCCTACATTTATTTAATAAGTATTTATAGGGTATACTAGGTGCCAGGCGCTGTTCGACTCTGAAGGCACAGTAATGAACAAAACTAAGTCTCCTCCCTCTTGGGTCTTCTACTCTGGAGAGAGGGATAAAAAGATAATAAGCGAATATTAGAGCCTACATTATCATTTGATAACGTTATGTAGGAAATTAAGGAACAAAGAGTGATGGAAGGGGAAGGCATTACTTTATAGGCTGGTGCAGTTTGGCTTTTTATACACTATTTATTTATTTATTTATTTATTTATTTATTTCCAGGGATTGAACCCAGAGGTGCTTAACCACTGAGCCACAACCCCAGTCCTTTTTAATTTTAATTTTGAGACAGGGTCTCACTAAGTTGCTTAGGGCCTTGTTAAATTGCTGAGGCTGGATTTGAACTCCTGATCCTCCTGCCTTAACCTCCTGAGCCGCTGGGATTACAGGAGGATCATGAGTTCAAATCCAGCCTCAGCAACTTAGCAAGGCCCTAAGCAACTTAGTGAGAACTTGTCTCATCTGCTTTTTGTATTCTTGCAGAGGAAAGTGTCTGAAACAGAACATGTATTTGCAGATTTATTGAACTTCCATGATCTTTTGAATCTTAACAAGAATTGTACAAAATCTAAGATCCACAAACTCAAAATAGACTCTGGTTATTGATGCTTATATGATATCTGTATTTCAATTTTAATACCATGGCTAAAATTAAGGCTTGAGTAGGAAGGATCCTCAGGTGGAGCAGATAAAACTTGAGTTTAAAAGAAAAAGCCTAGCTTTTTGGCTTCTTTTGTAGTGATTTTAAACCACTTTTATTTATCTTGGTGTCATGTCCCACTGCCTAGTACAGCAACGAATCCTACCCAGAACCACTGAACTAAAAATCTTATTTACACAAACCCTCCAGGTAGTTCTGATGAATGCAGTGCGTGTTCTTGAGAGTGCTGGTGTGATGTTTGGTTTTTCACAACAGAGGTTGATTCTGACATTTACCTGTCTTCTGATGGCATATCTTTATATTAACTATGCCAGTATTAAAAATTATATATTTGGAAACAATTCTTTCAAATTCAACCATTTCAAATATCCAAAGAATGTTCCAGAACAGATTAAATCATTACATTGTTCTTAAAGCAAAACATGCCAAATGCCAAGTAAGACACATCTGAAAGTGAAATGTTCTGGTTGAGATTACAGAAAGATGGGAGAACTTGAGCTTCACTTGCTGGCCTCCCCTTGGCCCTAAAGCCTGCCCCTTCTCTCTACAGCAGCCTCTCTCTGGTGCACCTTTCTGGAGGATCCTTAGGATACTCTTCAAAAATCATTGACTGAGACTAGGCAGCTGACCCTTCATTATATACTGTCTGAGACTTGGATCTTCTCATATTTTCATTTTGTATTGTTTTACTGTTGCTCTTTGCATGCTTGTGATCTGAACCCCTTCATGTAGGACACAGAAGAAACTATCATAAAGCATTAAATGTCTTGTGCACTATAAAGTAGGTACACAAAGCTGGCATATAATCAAAACCAATATATCCAGCAAGCTAGACAGACTAAAGACTAAAATCGGGGCTCTCAGTACAGTGTATTTCCTGCATTTTCCTTAGTTTGTCCATTGCTTGGAGGAAGGAATACAATTGGCATAAAGAAGATAGTCCATCAGGGTGACAGTGAGAGTTAACAGTTATTCAAGTGGTTTTCATTTTTAAACATTAATTAGGACCTTAATTTTCTCCTGTGCACCCCATATTTAGGAAGATTTTTCTCCATCAGACTAACTGGTATTTTAAGTAATAAGTTAGTTTTCCCAATTCTACAAATGAAGTTGTAAATCATGCATTCTCAATGGGGGCAAAAATCAGTTCTTGTGGAACTGGTGAAAACATCTTTCTCTTTTTATGTATAAGACACAGATAAGCAACTCTGAATTGTAGCAAGACAAACAAACAAAACCAAATAACCAGATTTTAAAAATCAGGCAGTAGATCTAAACAGACATTTCTCAAAAGAAGACAAACAAATGGCCAACAGGTATATGAGAAAATGCTCAACATCATGGAGCATCAGGGAAGTACAAATGAAAACCACATGGGATCACCTGACTCGTCAGAATTATCACAAAGATCAAAGATAAATCTGGCAAGGACTTGAGGAAAAGGGAATCTTTACACATTTTTGTGGGAATGTAAATTAGCACAATCATTATGGGAGACAGCACAGAGTTTCCTCAAAAATCTTAAAATAGAACTATCTTAGGATTCAGTAATCTGACTACTGAGTTCATATCCAAAGGAAGGAAATGAAATCATCTGCATTTACATGTTTATTGCAGCACTATTCACAATAGCAGAGAAATAAAGAAAATGTGGTATGTATACACAATGGAATATTTAGTCATAGAAAGAATGAGATCCTGTTGTTTGTGACACATGACAACATGGATAAAACAGGAGACCATTGTGCTAAGTGAAATAAGCCAAGCACAGAAAGACAAGTGCGGCTTCCACATATGATCTCACTCATATATGGAAGCATAAAAAGCGAATCTCATAGAAGTTGAAGATAGAATGGTGCTTACCAGAAGCTGTAGACAGTAATGGGGAGAGGGATGGGAAAGGCTGATCAATTGTAATCAATAAATTACAGTTAGATAGGAACAAGAAATTCTGTTGTGCTACAGAAAACAAGTACTGTAGATTTTTGGAAAACTACAAGAAAAGATTTTGAATGTTTTCCCCATTTAAAAAAAATGGTAACAGTTGGCTGAGATAGATAAGTTTAACCTGATCTAAATGTTACAAAATGTGTACATATTTCAACACATCACATGGAATCTCCTTACTATGTATATTTTTATGCTTTAATATATCAGTCAAAAGCCGGGCGTGGTGGCGCACCCCTGTAATCCAAGCGACTTGGGAGGCTGAGTCAGGAGGATCGCTAGTTCAAAGGCAGCCTCAGCAACTTAGCGAGGCACTAAGCAACTCAGTGAGACCCTGTCTCTAAAAAAAATACAAAATAGGGCTGGGGATGTGGCTCAGTGGCCGAGTGTCCCTGAGTTCAATCCCTGGTTCCAAAAAAAAATATATATATATATATATATCAGTCAAAACAATAATTTGTAATTTTGGTCAGTTGAAAACAAGTAAATGTCGTATCTCAGCTTGAAAGAAAGCATAACTGTCATCACTGTTCCTTCAACAGTGAGTGCTTTGCTTCCAGTAGGGCCATCACGTGGAAGAAAGGAGGCCCCTGGTAAGACTACTGCAATGGTCCAAGTAAGAAATAGTGGGGGCTGGACTAGGAAGTTTAGATTTTTGGATACATTTTCAAATATATTGTTCTGAAAATACAAAACAGCTCATGATTTCCATAATAAAAGATTCCATGCTGAGAAACACAATATTACCCCAAAGTTCTAAGTCCTATTTTAGGATATCTGTGCTGGTTTACATACATGTTCAAAAAAATTTTTCCTGGCATGAAAATTCTTTAGGGTTGACAGAAGAAACTAATCAGCTAATCTCATATTTTCCTTTGTAGGAAAAGTTTGTTTGTAGCTGGACTGCATTTCTATTTGGACAAGGAGTGGTTCCTACTCAAAGACAAGCTTTGTATGTTTTGTTACACGGATATCCTTTATCTTTGAAGTTGTCAACAACATTTTCACAATTGTAAGTTGTCTAGGTTGATGTAACCTACTATATTATGTAGCTTTTAAAGTGCATTTGTATTTGCAGAGCTCAAACAGTACATAAGGAGCTCTAATAAGTCTTCCTTGTGCAATTTTTAGCTTATTCCTGGCACCAATCAAATGCTATGCTTAGTGTGGTGAAATTTTCTTCCAGATAAAACCTGACTTTGGCCCTAGACTCTATTTTTCCAATGGCTATTAATCAATTTTGCAAGCTGACTCAAATTCTTTTGGGAGATAGGCAGTCATAAATAAGGAAAAATAATCTGATTCATCCTGGAAGTGGAGAAGAGCAAGATGGTATACGTGCAAGACAGCATGACTGGGGCGTAATCATGCACTTGGGAGTTAATGGTACTTCTCTGTGGTTACATGGGTCATATACAGCTCATATATCACCTCTTCTGTAGGATGACAACGGTTGTAAACAGCATGTGACCTAAGGGTCTCCTGTGAAAACCAATACACTTCATGAGGTGCAAACTCTCATTTAACTTCACAATGACTTGAGCTGGTTGGTTAGAGTGTACGCAGACTGTTTTCTTCATGTGCCTGTATGCCTTACATAGAATAGGTTTTACAGTGGTGGGACAATTTGCAAGCCCTCCTAAACGGAGACCTAAACTTATTTCCTCATTCCTGGAGTGCAAATAAATTATGTTGCTGACTAATGTATGTGTAAACACATGTTGAGGAAATATTTGTACTTTATAGTTAAGGTATTATTTGCTGTTTTTGTGTGTGCTCGGAATATATATTTAAAGTCTTTGTAAAAGAAAATAATTCCACTTATCTTACACTTTATATATAGAGAAAAGAATTCGTTGACAGGCATGAGATTGGGAAAAGGTCATAAAATGTGTAATGACTTATGAACCTGAAGGAGAAAACTCAAAGCAAACACATTAAGAGTGGTGCAGCCAGCAAGTCTTTAGAGACAGCTGGGCCTCTCTTATCGCCATTGAGGGTGTAGGGGACTCTGAGTTTAGGGACCTAACTATTCATGGAAGGTTAAACTCACAAGCTGATAAAGAGAGAGACTCCCTGAAAAGAAGCTAGTAAGGTAGTTGCTTCTTAGATGTCAAGAAATTAGATAGATGTCGTTGTGCTTATGATCTTTGGGTGAGTTATGAAGAAAAGAAAGGTATGAAGGAAGAGGAAATAGTTCAAAATTCTGGTGTAGTCTTGCTATGGCAACTAAAAACAGAAGGTAAAATGACTTTTGGCCACAAACCCAACAAATCCCTAAATCCTAAGTGCAATGTAAATGTCTTTTTTACACCAACTATATAAATCATGTGAGAGGTTTCAAGTGGAATATAGCCCTAGAATTGATGACATGGAACTAATTTATCTATGAATGAAGATTTAACTTGGTAGCAATCACCATCATGCTCCATATATACTCCACATATATTTTAACAATCTCTATCATTTATAAATTAAGAAGTTCACAAGAATATGTTAATGAATAATTAAATCATCTCAGTTCAGATCGGGTCTTGTCTTTTAAAATACTATTTTCAAAAACTAAATTAAAAAACCTTCCACAACTTGCACATATAGGAGGTTAAAAATAAAATAATAGAATTGTCACTAAGGGAAAGGGGAAATAAAACAAGTTCCAATATTCATATATTTGAAGACCTCTGAGAGGTAAAGGCTATTCTGACAACTTTTAACACCAAACCTTCCAAGATGTTGTAAAGTCAGCTATGCTCTGCCAAGACCAATGTGTGGAGCCACATCTACAATATCTAAAAACCTAAATGTAAGTTATCATTACATTTTCAGCTCTGAAGATCAACAAGTATAGTCAAGGACAATTTTAAAGCCAGCAAGGCCCAACATATGCCAATTGACCTTTCTTTCTTTTTTTTTAAAAAAAAACTCTGTTATTAAGGAAATCTCAATAATTATTTGTGTATGTTTATATGCTTATATGAAAAAAATGCATTCTGCTGGTGAAAAACAAAAGTAATGTACTGGAATTATGGCTAATTTTTCTCAATTATCTTTCTCAGCAAGTCCTCTGACCAAGGATATTCAGTAGAATAATGTCCCAGTTCTAGCGGAAGTTGTTTGAATTGCGACACTGAATAGGAAACAGATATTTCAGTTGTAGCCTGCATACCGTCACATTCAGGGCTGCCTCTCCCTCACCAAGAGCAGGTCACTACGTTTCTTTCTGAGGGAGGTAGCTAATGGAGCAGTTGAGTTGGAGGATGATGGTAGCATTGTGCCCTTGCTGATTTCAAGATTTGGTAGCCGTCCCACTGTTAGATGACATAGTGCCTTGTTTTTCAAAAAAGCGTTCCGAAGTGTTCAGGGTTAATGGGCATCAGGCATACAATGTACTCAGATGGCTCAGCAAAAAACCTACAATAAAAACCAAACCAAAACCAGAACAGCAAAGAAAGAGAAGGATAAATCAAATGTTGCGTAACATTAATGACTGGGTGAGGAAATAAGCAAGGCTTTTATATTATTCTTGCAGCTTTCTGAAGGTTTGAAATTATTTCAAAATAAAAAGGAGAACAAATAATAATAATAATAAAAAAAGAACATAATCAGTTTGAAGGAACTCCAACTGGCCAAAAAAATGTGGGCCTACTTGAAGTTCAAAAATATGAATGTAATTGAGTAAAACATAATGAATAAATAAGAATCCATGAGTTCACATGATACAACAAAGGAAAAAAGAAAGAAAAGAAAAAGCAGTAAGTTACCAACGTCAGAAACTATTACATTAACATCTTACTTTGAGATTTTTTTTAAAGAGAAAAAATCCTATCTTATTGAGTGGAATTATAGTCATCCCCAGTTGCTGAGTGAAAGAAAACTTTATTTTCAAAAGAATGACAACTAATATATGTTGAAGAAATAATAGAATAAAAATCATTTAACAGCCACCAATGAAATAATCCTTTAAAAAACTTTGTGTTGGGCATGGGGTGCAGGTATCCTCTGTATTGCTCCTTTAACTTCTTTGTATCTCTGAAAACATACAAACATACAAAAACATCTCCAATACTAGTTCCACCCCATGTTTGGGTACAGAGTAGAAACCAAGTCCTAACCAGGAGATAATCCATTCTATCAGTGGTTTAAAGACTGACATAGTTATTATTTTGCTGCCCCTTCAATCATAAAAATAAACATAAAGGGGGAGATTTCTGCTGGCAGCTGAATTTAACAGAGTTTAATTCCTGAAAGCTGCAAAATGCTGTTTTGAATGTATGCAGAAAAGTTCATAATATAAGAAAAAGTAGCAATGGAGGCTCTGCCTAGAGTCTGCCGGCAAGTGGGCACTACTTGTCACAAGTAGACAACGAGGCTGGTTGATATTCTGAAACTAACATTGAAACATGCAGTTGCATTTATGAATTAAGGTTTCAGAGTTGCCATTACTCACTTATCAAAGGATTATCAAATTCTCCCTTATTCTCAATTTTTATTAATATACACCAATCTCAAGAAAAGTCTAAGGAAGCAGTTTACTGTGAGATTGTGTCTTGTATTTATGAGTCATCATCCTGGTATTTTCTTCAGCCATGACTATCTCCCTGGTGCTAAAGGTCAAAGAGAAGCCTCATCAATTCTAGCATAATTTAATGCAGTCATTAAATTGACAAATTCTCTCATATCCCTTCTTCAAAGGAAATGTCCACTATTTCTAAAGCCACACATTAAAAACTCTTATAATAAATAAAACTATTTTTCACAAACATGACAGTGATTTTTAATGTTTCCATTCTCATTGCAAAACATATCTAAAATTATCTTAATCATAATATTTCTGAGCTGATGTGAACTAAAGGGTCTTTGTTATATAAAAGCAGATCTGACCTACAATTGCACTGTCTTTGTGGCTACTCATCCTAACACCCTTGGGGACCCAAAGTCTATTTCATTGATAGTATTTAATAAACTGAGATGTATTGCTATTGTAGGCTAGAATAGGTCCATCTATCATGGACATGCCACGGACTCTCAGATGGAATAAGCCAGCTCTCTAATACAGGAAACATGTCAAATGGTATAGGAGAACAATATCTGAAAAACAACATTGCATTAACTTTTTAACTCCAGGGAGAATATGTAGAGGAGACATAAAAAAAAAAATTGTGAAAAACTCAGGGACCCTTGTTTGATACTCCTCAATAATGACAATAGTAACGGGTTTGACAGAATCTCTAGTTTTAGCATTCCCTAAGTTTGCCTTGAGGTGGTTGTGTTCAAAAGGGAATAAACATTATTCTGGATGCGCAAAGATGATTCACTGGAGAACTTCTATTTATTTCTCATCTAAAAAAAAGATGGGAAGTAAACTTTACAAATATTTAATATACAGGTTGAAAATGTTTTCATCTCTATATCAGAATTCTCCAGAGAAGCAGATCCAATAGCATACATAGAGAGAGAGAGATAAGAGGAGATTTATTATAGAAATTTGGACTCCCAATCCAAAACCAAGAGCCTGAAGGTTAGGGTGAGAGGTGCAGTTCTGGAAGGCAAAGACTAAACAACCAGGAGCAAGAGAAGATGATGTCTTGGTTTAAGCAGAGAAAGAATTAACTCTTCCTCCTCCTTTACATTCTATTCAGGTCCTGTTGGATGATGTCCACCCATATTGGTGAAAGTAGGCCTTCTTGACTCATTCTAAAGATTCAAATGCCAGTCTCTTTCAGAAACACCGTCACAGTCACACCTAATATTTTGTCAGCTATCTATATGTTCTTTAACCCAGTTGAGGTGAATATAAAATATGACCCATCACACTGTGCTTTGGGCCACACGGCAGCCATTCACATGCAGCCTGCTGCACACACAGAACCCTTGGGAGATGGGAGCCTCCCCCACACAGGCTGATATCTGCCTGCCTGGGCTTCCAGTCTCTTTGGATACAACACTATTTTGTGTGATCTAGTTAAGTTGGCTTGTGAATTAAATTATCTAGCCCTAAGTCGAACAAAACTTTGCAAATTGGACAAGTGGCATAAACTTCTGTAAAAATTAAGACCAAAACCCAAAACTGTAACAAAACAAACAACAACAACAAAACCCACCTGTTTGAAGATAAAATAGTTCAAGTACAAGACAACAAGAAGATAAAGGTCAAATTGACATGTCTGTTCCCCATAGATCTTCATTGACTACATTATGTGGTTAAGCTGATAATGATCTCAAACTGAAAAACTTTTGAGAAGAATGCTAAACAAGAAAGATTATCAAGATTTTTGAAATATGGATTTGCATTCAATTTCATTAATGAGGAACCTTACCCCGAGGACCCATTGTGCCTTGGAATATTAATTGTTGATAGAATTAAGCCATCATGATCAACAAGACATAAATATTAATCATTTGAAATATGAAGGTGTAACTTGCAGTTTCTTTCAGTAAGGTTAGCTTATAAGGTATTTAATCCTGCTCTTCAAAACCTCTCACAAAATTTAATGATGATGAGATAAGAGCTTCTGAACAAAAGAGTTCAGTAGTATATGTGTAAAATGAATATATAAATAACATTCCCATTTGAATGATACATGGACACAATTTCCTTACCTTTAAGACTGGGGAAAGCAAATGGAAGACAACCAACTTCAGGACACAGGGTGGTCATAGTGCTATAGTGAAATGTTTTTCTTTCTCTAAACAAAACCTGATGCTTTTGTTAAAATATTGTCTGTATAGGCCATGTAATAAAATTCTTAGTTACTTTGAACAATTACGAAGGATTAATCATTATCAATGGATGTATATGGACATCTCGAAAGAGAATTGATACTAAAATAAATGTAAACATAAATCTTCTACCCTGATCAGTGAATTCTTGCTTAGATATAGCTTTCAAGTCATCCAGATTTAAAGAAATTAAATGTGGCCGAACTAGTTCCCAGTAGGGCTGAGTAGTGTTTGTTTGCTAATCTACAGAGCCAGAAATAGTCTGGGTTATGATAGTTTTGTTTCGTACAAGATTCATTTTACTTAGGCAGAAATTTATGTTGGAGCCACATCGCCACCATAACTAATTACCAGGACCAAGTGAGTTAGTGCTGTCAACATAACTGATTCATGGAACAGTGGGAGCCCTGAAATCATGATTCTCATTAGCAGGGCTTGCAGGGAGGCCCTCATCTTGGGAACAGCATGAGCATGGTCCAAACACCTTGGTAACCAGCAATCTCACTTCAGTACACTGAGCAGTCCTTTGTGTTTGATTTTGGGTGAGACACTAAACTCAGTGTATTTTACCTTAAACCTCCCTGCCATCGAGGGATTCCTGGGGAAAGGTATATTTCTTATTCCAACCATATGTTCTCAAAGTTTACATACCATAAGAAAATGTAATAAAAAAATTACAAATTGCTAGATGTTTACTCTCTGCCAAGCACTATAGTTAGATATTTACTCTCTCCTTAGTTCTGTGGGTAGCAGTTTACATGATTATAAATTTTATCATAAAATGTTTCTTTTTATGTCTTTTCTTTTCTGTGCTGGGGATTGAACTCAGGGCTTTGCACATGCTAGGTAAGCACGGTGGCACTGAGCTACATCCCCAGTCCTATAAAACATTTCCAAAGAAGTTTTCCCACTGACCAAGCCCCATCTTAAAACAACCAAGACTCAACATCTTAATTCACATAAGTCAAATACATTTGCAGACTTTCTTTTCCCCAATAACTACTATAATGCATAAGTTTTTCTCTATGTAGATATTTCAGACTTGTTTTAATTATTCCAGCTTTTAATAGATCACTAAATCTGCTTTTAATTCCTTCTACCTCAAGCTGCTAAAATTGCAAACCAAGTGGTAAATGGCATCTACAGCTACATCCTGGAGCAGTAGGGACTCCAGAATTCAGGGAGCATATATTGCCTCATTGCATAATTTCCTTTTTGGAAAAAAAGGAGGTAAGCATAATGACATTCAGCAGAACTTTGTACAGACCCCATGGTCTTCTGAGTGCTAGAGAATTGTTATTGTCTACACTTGCAGGTTCCGGAGTCATGCAGCCCACAACCTCAGTCTTATCTCGTCTAACTTGCAAGCTGGGTGATTTGGGTCTGAGTTTCCTCACTCACAAAAGAGAAATAATGGTAATATCTACTTCACAGGGTTGTTATGAAGATTAAATGACTTATTCTCTTCTAGATAAAGTGCTGAGATCATGCCAATTACATAGTAAGCACTCAACCCAAATTGGTTATTTAGATCTAAATCCTCATAATAATCTAAGAGGGAGATGCTATTATTCCCATTTTATAATAGAGAAAACAAGCTTAGAAAAAATAAGTAATTTTATTGGGTCCTACTAAAAGTGAATGATGGTACTGGTATTTGTACCCACACTGGCTGGTGAAACTCTCAAGTTCTTTTCTCCACACCGTACTTGCAATAAAAAATTATATATGCATATATAATTATGTATAGTTACATATGTAATATAATATATACATATAAAATATATGTAACACATATATTACACACACACACACACACACATATATGTAATTTTTCTCATGAGAACCAAGCATAACCTTACAGCAGAGACAAGGCTTCTCTAAGTCATGTCTAACCTTTAATTCTATTGTGGTCAAAAAATGTGGAAATCAGATTTGGTCAAAATCCTCAGAGTAGAAAATGATTAGGACAATGACTTGTGCTCTAAATTGTAAGGAGCTATTTTATAAGATGTGGGCAAATCTGTTGTGTGTGTGGAATGTGGCCTTGGAGTTTCAAGTTTTGTCAGGACACTACAACTTTTGCTATTGTTTCTATAAGATGTCAATGTCTACCCAATTCCTGAATGACTTTCAGCTTATGCCATAAAGTCATTCTTTTGGTTTACTTCTATGTCTGTTTTTGTGGTAAACAGTAGAAAAACTAAGCTTTTTTTCCCTTTTCTTTCTTTTTCTTTTTTTCTTTCTTCTACTCTTTCCTTTCTTTCTGGTCTCTGTCTCTGTATCTCTCTTTTTCCCTCACTTAGAGGCAGAGGTGTTTTATTTCAGCAGACCTGGGTGAGGTTGAGAGGGCCTAGCAGTGTGAACAGGGTGGCATGATCCGCTCTCCCCCCACGCTGTAGACAACTGGAATAGTTCAGGCACCGCATCTAATCTCTTACATAAGTATTATGCAAGAGATGTGAGCCAGTTCTTTCCTGAAACAATGCCAGAGCTAATTCAGATATTTAAGGGCCTTTGCTTCCTAATATTCCTGGTAAGCATGGCATACACTTACTTTACTTAGTTCACTTGGGTTATTTTTAAATTCCTTGGGTAAACACACAAGCACACACATTTATAAACATCCTTGCCAACACAGTGAAAGCTTACATTGTGTTTGTTCAAGTCTGCTTAGCCTGGGTGGGGAAGGGAAAGGGAGAGAAAGGTTTGGAATAATTAATGCTACTCCTTTAACATTTCTCAGAAACATACACAATCACTGGAATCATTTTTAAAACAAGCTATTAGTCACCAGGCTTTTTGCAGGACACAACTCCAGTGTAGAGGTTAGCAGCCCTGTTAACTGGCTCAGGAATTTGATTTTTCTCTTTTTAATGAGGAACCTAAGGCAGCTAAACGATAAGACGCCCTGTTCAAGGGCAAAGAGGAAATCAGAAACAGAAATAGATTAGGTCTCAGGGATCCTGTTTGGACCATTATAGAGTAACCATGAAGGAACAATGAAAAGAAATCAAAAGAAATTATTCAAGGAAGCTTGAACTCCTAACCACCTCATTCAGGGTTCTGTGTTCTGGAATCGCCTTCTCAGTTTTTGTCTTAGTGGTTTACCTCTCCATAAGGCAGAACCTTAATGGATCTTACTAACTCCTTTGCCATTCCTGTTAGAATATTAATGAACTCAACATTGATTCAGGGCTTCATTGTTTTAGTAGTGGGGGACAAAGCCTTAAATAAACTCCTTAATGGAACTCACTAGGATGATATGGCTCAGCATAGTGATTCTCAACTCTGACTGTAAATAGAACCAACTGGAAGCTTTTACAAAATATTGTGCCTGGATCCCACTGCCCCAGAGATATTTATTCACTTGGCCTGGGGTGGAGCCAGTGTGTGGCTGTGGGTGAGCTCTAAATACTGGTCCAGTGCTCATGGCTCTTGGGGGGCAGACATGTTCTCTATTTCTTTATTTCAACTGTTTTCCCAGCATGTCTTCATATGTGAGATGAATTTAAGTATTTCAGAGATGAACGTTTTTATCCAAATAGTGATATATTTCTTATGTGTACTTAAAAATATATATAACTGGCACATCAAACTTGTGAATTCACAGATATTTTTGTTCAGTACTGAATGGGAGGCAAAATTTAATCTCTACATTCAGGGTTTTCAGCTGGGCCTGAGAATGAGATCGACATGAGACAGATCAGCAAGAGAAAAGCACACACATTTATTTAATATAAATTTTATCTGACATGCGAGTGACTTGGAAATAAAGACTCAAAGAAGTAGTTACTACTAGATAAAGTGTAATAAATTATAAAAAATGTGACAAGACAAAGAGGCTTGGGCCAGGGAAGTTAAAGGTGGAAAAGTTATTAGGAAAATAAGGATCAGTGCTGGGCATGATGGCACATGCCTATAATCCCAGAGACTGGGGAGACTGGGGCAGGTGGATCACAGGTTCAAGACCAGCTTGGTCAATTTAGCAAGACACTGTCTCACAAAACAAAACAAAACCAAAAATAGGGTGGATAGTAGGGAGTGGCACTGAGTGCAGTTCAGTGATAGAGAACCCCTGGGAACAATCCCCAGTACTGAAAGGAAAAAAAAAAAAAAGAAAAGAAAGAAAGAAAAGAAAGAAAGAAAAAGGAGGAGGATTCATTTGGTAAAGTTGTACAGATTTGTATAGATTTTTTCTCAGCTTCAGCTCCCCATCTTTAGTGATAAGAGTGTTAATCTCTTTCTGGTACAAAGAGGACATCTTCCAGATTGAGGCTTTATCTCCTACTTTTAGTGAATAAAAGGTGGGGGGCTGGAATCAGGGTACCCTTCTTACACCTGCTGTTCTGTAAGTGCTTTTAACTTAATTAGTCTTTATACTGTGGTGACATATTTTGGGTTGGCATAGTCTGACACCCTTTTGTATAATTGAAAGTTTCCTTTAAAAATAAAGAAATTAAATTGAAGGGGCTGGGGATACAGCTCAGTTGGTAGAGCGGTTGCCTGGCAAGCACAAGGCCCTGGGTTCAATCCCCAGCACCGCCAAAAAAAAAAAAAAGAAAAAAGAAAAAAAATGAAGTAAGTCAGATTAAATAAAAATGTTAAATAAGCAATTGGACGGGTACTATGAGGATGTTACAAAAATCATGAAGTTAGTTATGAAAATGATTGTAAATTAGGAGACACAAATTTAAACAGTGAGGAAAAATCAATGTACAGGCATGAGCAGGTCATGGGCTATCTAAATTATTCTTGATGGTGACTCTCAAGCACATATCACCTTCAAGGTGAGAAAGAAGTAAAGCCAACCCAGTTCAGTTCCCCAAAGGACCGTTTAACTCACCGCCACTTCACTGGGTCACCCCTTTGCTAAAAGTAAGTTCACTGGCAATACAACTGACCAGAAGAAGAGACTGAGAGACAAACACCTTAAACCAAGGTTTTATGGTGTTTTGCTTTGAGAAGCAGAAGCAAATGGATAGATGGGTAGGAATGAACTGGAATAGGACATTAGTCCTCAAAGATGGAGAAAAGCGTAAGTTGCAGGGAAGGAAAGCACCCCCCATGTACTCTGGCATCTGAAATTTGAAATGCACTTGAGACTCACACGCATCTGAACTGCACTTAGAAATTCATGGTGAGATGCCTGCAGTGATGGTGTGGGGAAATTAAAATTAAGAAAGGAAACCTCCTTGGTAACATAGCAGCGGACTAATTTTTGCTAAAGCCGCTTTTGGTGAGTTAGCCACTTGGCAAATTGACCTTCCACAAAACTGACTTGAGTTAGAATAGTAGCTCTCTCCTTTATGGGAAGCCAGAGTGCTTTCTATATTGAGTCTTTCTAAGTCTTTATGGTGGTATCTTAGGAGGGTGTTGTGCCACATCTCTGCATCCATCCAACATCTGATGCCTCCTGTTAGTTGGTCAGCACCAACCATCCCTGCTAAGGTATCTTTTCCTCACATTGCAGTTTAGGGGCTGCAATCTCAAATCCATGCATCATTGCATCCGCCAATCCAAATATCTACCTATACATAGGAATGATGAATACAAAATCTAGCCATCTATCCGTGAACAGAAAGTGAATTTTAACTAGGATTTGAAAAAATAAATAGCTGAAAAAAGGTGAATTTGCTATATTTATAGAACCAATTAATAATTCAATTAAGCAATATTTGATATACAGTGAGAATTCTGATTCTAATTCATTCCTGGCAAATATTATCTTATTAACTCCTTTCCTTCAATGTCACTAGTAGAATTATTTTTTTTCTAATCCGGTCAGAATTCTCATCTTATATCTAGCATCCAGGTCCTATTGATCTTTTTATGTATCTTTTGTGAGATTCTAGTCCCAGGCTGTTTTATACAAGGTTGTCACTCTCATGTATTAAATGTAAAAAATAGTCTCTTTTGTTATACATGTTCAAAGTGCTGGTTTTAGATATAGTCTTCACCTGCTATATTTAAAGAGGTTGCTTTCTTCCAAGGATCCCAGTTAAATGCTTGCTACACAATGGCAGTGTCTCCTCCCTTTATTATGTGACCTTGCATTTCTCTCTTTCACTCAAACTTCTGTCTTCTGCCTCTTTTGGTGACAGAGGTATCGAAAGCTTAGCTATTCCAGTCAGGAAACGTAATTTCCTGATCAGATTTGAGCAGATATGACCCTTTTTCTGCTCTAAGTCAATTAACACCACGGCACTTCCAAATGCTATTAACTGGTAGCAGAAACTCAAGGTTTTATGGTTTAACCATTTCATATTCACTATTATCTGGGCCACACCAACAATACGTGGCATGTAGTATGTGCTGAATAAATAAACAAAAACTTACTAAACTATGTATTATATAACCTCCATATATGTCTATGTCCCCCAAAAATGATCCTTCTAAGAGATATTTCATGTTTCACTATAGCCAATTAGTATAGCTGCAATAGAACTAGCCCTGAACATAAGGAAACTGGTGGCCCCTCAGATACATGGTAGACCTGTTGTAATCTGTCCAAGTTTCTGTGATAAAATACCTTAGGCTGTGTAATTTACAAACAATAGAAATTCATTGCTTACAGTTGTAGAGATTTGGATGTCCCAGATCAAGGCCCCAGCAGATGTGGAATCTGGAAAGGGCCCATTCCCCATGGTTGGTGTCTTCTATCTTCCCTCATGCTATAGAAAGGGGAAAAACCTCTCCTCAGGCCTCTTTTCTAAGGCACTAAACTGATTCACACGGATAGAGGCCTCATGGTCTATCACTTCCCAAAGCCCCCCACCTCTTAATACTGTCACTTTGTGGGTGAGATTTCAATAAATAAATTTTGGAAGGACACAAACATTCGGACCATAGTAATCCTCTATCACAGATTTTCCTCTTGAAATTCTGTAGTGAGAGACTTTTAGCCATTATTTTGAAGTTAAAAAACTCAGTTATTCCCATAAAGCATTTATTATCATGGTCCCAAAGGTTAAATTCTGAACTGGACGTAATAAGCAGATGCCTTGCAAGGAGACAGGCTTCTGGCAGAATGGAAGTGGGCCTGGGTACTTCACGAAATGGAGGAAGCAGGCTGGAATTCCAGTGGCCTGATGGGGAAAGCTGACCAAACACAGGGCTGGGAAGGTGCTTTGTGACAGTGGCAGCGGAGCTTACAGAGAGTCTCTGGGTCCCATCCAGAACTGTCCATCAGAACTTTCTGCTTTGATGGAAATGTTTCTTACCTGCTGTGCTTCAACCAATGACCACATGTGGTTATCAAGCTTTTAAATTATGACTAGTGTAAGTGAGGGATTGAATCTTTAATTAAAAATTTGAAGCCACATGTGACTAGTGGCTACTATGTTAGACAGCTCAGATCGAGGCCTTGTTCCGGAGGAAAGTTCTGCCTACATGGTCCAAGACTGAATAAAACTCTAGTTTCTTTAGAGCCTTCCTTCATTTTTTTTTTAATTGAAGGAACATTTCCAAATGAGATATGCCAAATTAGTATTACTACTATTAGTGTATTCATATATTAAGCACCTACTAAGCACAAAGTGCATTTATTATTATTTTTCATTCTAACAACAGACCTTCAGGATAAAAATTAATATCCACCCTCCACTCCATCTGTTTCTCTCTCTTTAACACATGAAGCAGTCGAGGCTCAGAGAGTTCATGCAAATAATGAAGGACAGAACTAGAATTTAAACCTAGATTCATCTGTCTTTGGAGTTCATGTTCTCTTCAGTACATCACACTAAAGATACCAAACATATAAAAATAAAATTTTATCTAGATATGCTTTTCTAGATCAAACCATAACTTTATTACATTTTAAAAGAATAAAAAATAAAATTTTATATTGCTTCCTCACCCTTAGTACCTATTTCTTTCTCTCTCTGTTTTTGATATAGACAGAGAGAGAGACTGTCATGTACTACAGAAGTGTTCTCTTAGGAAACACAAATGGAATCTTGAAAGGCATAGGCAAATTTGTGACTCAAAGGGGCGTAAATTGCTACCAACACTCTGAAATATAGTAATTTTAAAAGCTTGTCAGGAAGGACAGTTGCATGTTCTTGCTATACATTATTTGAAGTAACTATTCATGGCTGAACCCTGAAATGGATTAATCCTGTTATGACTGAGCTTGAATTCTATGTTCTTATTATTAAAGAAATAGAATTATATATACAACTCAATTGTAAGCTAATAATTTATTTGTTCTAAGAAGTTCCCAGGATTGATCTATCTGTCCATTGTGTGAAAATACTAACTGCTGTAAAATCTAACTTAGGGATATCAAGCACAAACAGATGTTTATATATTCTAATAAGCTCATGAGAAGCTCTAATAAGCTCTAATAAGCTCTGCTTTAGAGGAAGCAGACAAATATAATAGGTTGGCCACAAAGTTTTAAAAAAGAACCCCAATTAATGAATTTTCAGTTGTCAGATTTAGTCTTCTTGAACCAGGGTTTAGATGGCAGTCACATGAGCCAAGGTAAAAAAAGAAAAGAAAAAGTATTTGAATAGACAAGCAGCATCAGGAGGTGGCCAGTAAAAAGGTCAAGGGTTAGCTATTTTAGGAACAAATGGTACCCAGAGATGTGTGCTGAAAGAGATCTCTTAAAAACTGAGTTAGTCCTCAAGAGAAAATCAGGAGATATACAAAGTAAAAGTCTATAGTGTCCAACAAACTAAGGGTGGGTCACATATTTGTGAAAAGCCCAAGTGGGGGGGGGAGTTGGCATTAACAGGATAGAGGTCACTGCATGTACAGAGAAAATAAGGTTGACAACATAAAAATCCAGCTGTAGGGGAACAAGAAATAGTACAAGACAAGAAACAGTCTCTGGGAGGACAGTACAGGAGCATGGCCACTGGAGGATAAAGGGTTAAGGAAGAAAACCAATTAGGGGCCTGAATGCTGCTGAGAGTGAGCTAAAGCCAAGACTGGTTCATTGCTGAGCAGGTGCACTGTTCCTGCTCAGAGTCAGAGACAATTGGGTGTCAGATAGTGCGAGCGAGGAGTTGGATGGATCTAGAGAAGGCTCCATTCAAGTATTTAAAGATGGTGAGACCACTGTGTCCAATCTTGCTGAGAAAGAAGAGTGGAGGGTCCATGAGAATCAATACAAAAGGCGTCCCCTCCTGGGCCGGGTGAAAAAAAAATTAGGGGTACTGGGGTACTTACTGGTCCACCAAGTTGGGCAGTTAGGTAGATGGTGACCTAATTCTCTCTACCTTCTGTCTCACTACCTAGAGGTATAATCAGCGTCAGGCAGAGTCTCACGCTGCTCGGTGTAGCTTTACTCTCTGAACCATATCTGGGCTCTATAGTGGCAGGAGAGGATCCTCAGCCCCATTTCAGTGTCCTCTTTCTTCTCCACAAGAACCAAATGCTAATGTTATAGGTACCATCAATCTACACCCAGGAAAACTATGGAAGATTTGCTCCAAGGATGGGAAGGACTGCAAATATAAAAGGCCATTTTCCTCCTATGGCATATGGTTAAATGTCTCCAGTGATCTCTGCCATGTAAACCAATAGAGGCATGCACTGGAAATCTCACATGGCTCAATGCTCTTCCACTGGAATCCATTTAGACCCTTTCTCTATGTATTTCTTGTGTTTCCCCATCCACACCTGTAAAGGTCATGCAACTGCACTTAAGTATTTATCTTGTTTTCTTTGTTTGCTAG
The DNA here is from genome assembly GCA_020662805.1 of Glaucomys volans. Taxonomy (NCBI): domain Eukaryota; kingdom Metazoa; phylum Chordata; class Mammalia; order Rodentia; family Sciuridae; genus Glaucomys; species Glaucomys volans. Next base: position 258,799 of record JAJEJO010003249.1, read on the forward strand.
GAGACTTGGCTTCTGAGAAGAGTCAAGGATGGGAAAGAGATGAGTGGATGGGGGAGTATCTTGAACTCCACTGTCAAAAACTCAGCAGTGGAATCTGCTTTCGCCTTCTTGCACACTTCAGATTATCTCTCAGAGCCCTTGTAACTTCTGAGTTTTTTAGTTTCTTTTTGAAACTATTAATTGGGCTGGAGTGGATGGAACACTGGAGCTCCTTAGAAAGCAACCAATCTCATAATTGCCATAGGAAAAACATTTGAACCAACAAAATGCATAAAAGATACATCTGTGGAAGTTTATAGATATTCTCTGTAATAAAGAATAAAGTTTATATTCAATTTAGTAATGTAATATGCCAGGAAGGAGGCAGCCATGCTATTGAACAGTGAGAAAGAACATTGCAAAGAGTCATGCTGTTTTTAAGGATTATGTTCTTAAATGGAGATAAATCTAACAATTGGAATAGTGTTTTCTCAGATCTAATTTACAAAATGTGTGCCTCTAGAAATCTCACTCGCTTCTTTGTTTTCAATGATTTCAAACGTTTGCTTTTTGTTGTCTATGAAGAGGTTTTAAAAGAGAAGGTCTCTTTTGGATTCATGGACTATTGGAAGAAACTGCATTTGCTTAAATAAGCATATATTGGATTTTTAACATCTCTGCAGGATCATTAAAAGTTATTAGAGGTAAGAAGGGTAACCAAAGCTTCCAGAGCTGAGAAAAACTACAAAAGAAACTCATTTTTATAAATGCTATTCTCTTATATAACCCCCTGGAAGACACCCAGTTCTCACTTCTAAGAGCTCTTATGAGTCAATTTGTCATTTGATATTTTGTAGAGTTTGCAGTAAATTGGAAGAAGTGAATTCTCCTACTAAACTTCAATGACGAGCTGTTTTTGTACTTTAGTTCTTTGGGAAGAGAGCAGTTAATTTATCTGTTTCCTCTTCAAGTTCAACCCCCTCCCAATACCTATAATAGTTTCTTGCATGCAGTAAGTATCCAGGAATTGTTCATAGAATTAAACTGCATTTTGGAATTTATTTTTTTCCTTTTGGAAATAGAACTGAAAAATTATGAAGTCGGGAGTTTTGTTATTCTTTCCCCACAACCCCTGCAGATATCACCCACCCAAACCTCTCCCTTTTCTGAGCTGGCAAGAGCATCTTCCCCTTTCCTCTCTCACTTTGCCTTCCTTCTCCCCACTCTTCCTTACTTCTGTGTCTCTCCTTCCTGGTCCTGTCTTTCCTTCTCTCCTTTTCCCTAGAGTTTGTAATCAAGAAATCTATACACACAAAGAACAATAGCCGAAGGGAAAATAAGATACAATTTTATTTATAGTCAGTCAGAAACTTGATAATAATCACAATGCAAGGCTCTTAGCAAGGCAAAGTTGGAGAAATAAGGTCTAAGTAAGGGAACCAAAGTCCCCGAGATGGTCAGGGAGTCCACTTATGGTCAAAACAGACACAGGAAGGTCTTAGAGCTAGATAGCAGACCTTGCCACATCTGTTTCTTCTGGGGAAAATAAGGCAGTCCTTATCTCTTTCTTCTTCAAATCCAACCTGCACCCTTGAGTCCACCACATGTGACAGTAGAGTCACTCATATGGGCTTATCCTTCAATACAGAGGTAAAACCCAGCCACTGATTGGTGAGACAGTCTCCTGTTCTCGGGTGGGCAGAAGGATGGAAGTATTGTATTCTCATAGACAGGAATAAGAAGCAGAAAGAGGAAACTGAAAGTTCCAGGACAAGAAGCACAGGTATATAACTGAAAATAGGATTCTGGTTTGATCTATTTTACAGAAGAAACCATACAGTGTGATTTTGTCCTGGACCCACCAAGAATCCTAAGAGAACATCAATTTTCACTCTGGACTTTCTACCAGACGCCCCTCCCTTCACCTCTCCAGGTTACCTCCTTCTACTCTCTCCACACTGCTGCCATTTCAAATTAGACAGTTTTTCAGGTCCTTAAACAGTGTCTACACTATTTTGTCTCCAGGTCTTAGATGATTTTATTCCTTCTCATCACTTGGTCGTAAACTGATGCATCCTGCAAGACCCAGCTTGGAGACCCCTTCCATAAGACAACCTGTGATTGCCCCAATCAGAAATACTTGAGCCCTCATACTGTGTGAAGCATGAGTCTTATGGGATAAAGAGCAAGGATCTAGCAATCTGAGTCTGAAACCTGGCTCCTGAGCTTCCAGTTCTGACCTAGAGTACTTTTCCTGCTACTTGGGGTTTTTTATTTTTTATTTGTTGTGGTATCAGGGATCAAACCTAAGGCTTCACATATGCTACATAGGTGCTTGACCACTACACTACATCCCTAGCCCTTTGGATTCTTTATATATTCTAAAGGGAGTTGTCATGTCATGTTTATCAACATCATATAAATTATATAGTACAATTATAGGAATACATAGGTCATCAAAAAAGGGCCTACTATTACAGCTTGTAGCTATATTTTAGTACCAATAACAAAATATGGTGAATAGTATTTTTTTGTGGACCCGAGTTATCTCTTCCCACTGGATTATTCACTTGCTAAGGCAGCAACAATAGCTGCCCATTTTTATTCCCTTCCATCTCCCCCAGCCATCTTGACAGCATTCACAGTCAACACACACCTGATCAATGGAGTGGACTGAAATGCACCAACATAAACTTGACTACATCAGTTCATGGTATACTAAATCATACTTACCTAAAACCAGGGCACCATATAAATTAATCAATTAGTACCGTGGAGTATTACATATCTTTATTTATTCAAAACATCAGATTGCCTTCCTTCATGTGCACATCGAGTGTATTTTTAAAAACAGGGCTTTGCTTTAATAAAGAACCATGACTTATTAATTATTTTAGCCTAACTTTTGCTTAGCCTTTACCAGAAGTTTGGACCTTGCCCAACTTTTTTTTTCCACCTGATTAAGAATTATTTTCTTTGGATTTAATCTCGGTTTTCTACTGTAGCACCCTGCTCATCAAAATAGTCTGATAGACTCAACAAACCAATAGTTTGCTGAAATGTTGTTGATAATTGAGGGGAACAGTGGTTCTTTATAGGCCATATCCTGGGCCTTCCTGCTTTACAAGGACGGGTAACCATGTAGGTTTGGAATAATGTCTAGACACCCCTGTGGTGTGGACAGACCGTTTTTGTGAGTGTGTTAGTTTCAAACACGAGTCCCTTAAACTCAGTTTGAAACAAGAGGCAAGGGTGCAACTCAAGGGTATAGTGCATGTCTAGCATGCATTAGGGCCTCGACTCAATCCCTAGCACAAAAACCTATGTGTGTGTGTGTGTGTGTGTGTGTGTGTGTGTGTGTGTGTGAACAACTACAGAACTCCCTGCGAACACGAGAAGTTTGCATCCCAGGGTCTCTATAGCATCTGCATCTCCCCAGGCAGAGACTCTCAGAATGTGGCAGGGACAAACAGGGCCCCTTTGTTCCAGGACTGCACTTCTTAAAGAGCGATTCCAAATCCAACAGGCTGAAGGGGCACTCTGCTGGCTGGTGAGCCTGCCAAACGCCAAAGATGGTTCCCGGGAATCTTCCGCTGCTGGCTGAAGTGTTGACAGGCTGTGGAGCAGAAAGATCAGGCTGTTAATAGGACTACATGGCTCAGATGGTCAGAAACCAACCTACTCATATTTCTCAGACTCTTTCCCCAGCAATCCAAGTGCAAATTTTCTTTTTTAAAACTTTTTTTTTTTTCCAATAAAGTGTTTATTTTCCTGCTTTTCCCCTACTGGGAGAGAAACTAAAAGCTTTAAGGTGCTTTAAGGCAAATGGAGTCAGTTCTCCTCCCTGGAGAGTTTTCCTGGATTCCATGGGGTGAGGAAGGGCTGGCAGCTGGCAGTGGCTCCCCTCCCCTGTCTGCTCTCATCTCTCTTGGCATCTCCCTCACCTCACGCTCAGTCATGTCTTCTGGGGCCTCACAGGGTAATGAAAAGTATCATTTGCTTACAAAGAATGTGGAACCCCTGCAGTTCATGAATCTTTTCTATTTTACTTTCTTCTAAAATACTTTCAGTTTTCTAAAAGCACATCAAGTTTAAGTCTAGTCTGGTGGTTTAAGGGACATCAATGCCTCAGTGCACAAAGGTAGCAATGCCAGATAGGAAGGCTCTTGGGTTTTTACATTTTAAAAATTGAGAGAGAGAGAGAGAGAGAGAGAGAGAGAGAGAGAGAGAGAGAGAGAAGAGAGAGAGAGAGAGAGAAATAGAGAGACAGGGGAAGGGGAAGGGAGATTAGCAGAAAATGTTAGCTTCCCTAATATTGATTTTTCTTTTCTTCTACAACAATGAAATCCTTGACATTTAGCTGAGGCACCTGACCACCTGGAATGTCAACTATCTTTCTCAAGTTCCCCGGGGGGCTAAAGGAAGCCCATGAGACTACATTCTGGCCAGTGGGAGTTAAAGAGCTCTAGGCCTATTTAGCAAAGCCTGTCCCTACAGCCTGCAGTATTCCCATTCTTCCAGCCCTTCTTCAGTCCTGCTGCCTTGGAGGACTTGGTATCAAAGCCAATATCCTAGGAATGACAGAGAAACAAGTTAGAAGGAACTTCATGCAACAAAGCCACAATATCAGCCCTGGAGTATCTCTCTTTGGACTATTTATTATATGAAAGAGAAATACAGTTCTATTCTGTTTATGCCACTCTTCACTTGGGTTTCTGTTTGATCTCAACATAACCAATCAGATTTTAAGCAAAGGTAGATTTTCCATGAAGCCCATGAGTGTGCGCTTTAGAGACTGTCACTGCCTGGAACTATTCCAAGGTCTGAGGAGGAACTGCAGCAATGAGTCTACGTGACCATCTCGTATTACTTTTCCTTGATGGGGGTTCCCATATTGCAAAGCCTCACACCTCATCCTCAGCAGGTCAGCGAGTCTTTTCATGTGTGCCTCTTCTGTGGAGCCGCACCCCTAGTTAGTCAGCCTTACACATTGCACAACAGATACATCATACTTTTGCATCAAGTCAACTTGAGGACACTTGGTGATATGTAGGCATAGCAGGTCCCATTGTTTCTCACCATATATTCTTAGATATAAATGACTGTTGTAAGAAAAATATTTCATAATCAAATAATGTGGGGAAATATAATAGGAGATAATACATTATCTGCCAACATTTCTAGCTACAACATTTCTCAAAGAAGGTAATAGGTGAATGTGCATTGTGGATATCCCAGAAAAAGACAATGGTGTTGCTTCCTAAAACTTATGGGACCATCAAACCCCCTTTTGAAGGAATAGTTCACGGGCTAGATTTCTGTGGAGCACTACTTAGAAGCACTCCCCTTGTCTCCACAGGAATTATTTAAAGACCATCTCTTTGGAGAAACTATGTGTTTTATTTTTGTTGCACTAGAGTAAGAAGGTGACTTTCCTTCCAGATCTTATTTTTTTGAATTTCTCTCTGTCTGGAGTGTGCTGCTTGTTAAGTACTCATTCCTGTAACACCGGCATTTCTGGAGTGACACTGGCCCATCTCTCAGGTCTCTGGGGAAAACCTAGGAGGATGATGTACCAATGTTAAGTCACTTGTGGAGGAGAGGGTGTGACTTAGAGGGGTCATCCTGAGCTTTTATCTCCTTTGAGGAGGTTCACTTTTTGGTGGGCTTCAGAGAGCTATAACTACAATTGAGTTGTGGTTTTGAATAAGGGACCCTTTCCTGTGCTAATACCAGGGCTTGCAGAAATAACCAGACTCGGTTATGTGAGCCAGATTTATGTTACGGGAAAATATTGCCTCTGGGCTTCTTGTCTTCAACTGAAATTCAAGCATTTGCTCTTGTACTTGTCTCTTAGGGCTTCCATAACAAAGTGCCACAAACTGGGTGGCTTAAAACAGTAGAAATTTTATTCTTTCACAGTTCTGGAATCCAGAAGTACAAAGTAAAGCAGGACCCCGTTCCTTCTGAGACCACGAGTGGACCTTCCCAGCCCCTTCCCTCCTGATGCTGGCTATAAGATTCATGGCTCTGGATGGGCTGCACTGCTCCAGCCTCCAGTCTTCACTTGGCACGTTCCTCTTTTTCAGGGAGGACTTCAACATTACTTTTTGAGGAAACATGATTCAAACTTTAACAACATTAAGGAATCTTTCGTTATCTGTTGGACAATATGATATCATGGTGGACTGAAGTCTGAGTTGAAAGTCAGAAGGCCTTGAATGGGTGCTATTCAATCTCTAGGCTACATTTTCATATACACAAATGAGGATAACAATACATGCATTGATTTCCCTGTAAGAATTGTAACAAAGTTTTAGAAAAATGCTTTGTAACCTTTCAATGATGGTAGAAGTGTTATTGTATTCAGAAGAAAAAAAAACATCGCTAATGTGGGTAATGGAAGTTTGGCATATCATCTCATACCTCACTTTAGAAAATCACTGTGACCTCTGCTCCAGTCTTCTATTATACAAGGACGAGATTTTGTTGTCGTTGTTGGTGGTGTTCCTGCACTCTCTACTAAGTGATGTCAGATGAGGAGGAGAATCCTTAGTGCAGCCAACTCACAAATTGAAGGTGAAGCACTGAGTAATGGGGAAATGTCCATATTGCTTTCACAATAATTCTCTGTTTTTTCAACTCAGGATAAAGGACTGAAAAAGGAAAAGAAGACTTGAAGACTAAATTTCAATTAATGTATCCAAAATTATTTAGCATCAATTGTATATGAACTATTACTGGACTCTTAAAGTCTTTAATGAAGTAATAAGGAAAAAGTGGAGCCCCTGTTCATGAGCTAGTGTCTTGATCTCTGGAACACTGGTGACCATGACCATGGTGGTCATGAGAATTTGCAAGCTACTTTCAATTTTTGCAGAAGTCTCCCAAGCCATATTTTCATTTAGTCAGTGCAGGATAATGAAAATGTGCATCCTTTTCCTTCAGATGGAATTTGTTGTCTAGGTTTTGTAATAGTGGTTATCAGCTCAGCTTATGCTGAATAGATATCCTCTTTGGCAGTCATATATCATTTTTAATGAATCTTGTAAAACATGAGGGTAAAAGGATATTGAGATTTTTGAAGGATTCTTTTTAAAAAATTTTTTAAAATTTTAGATGTTGATAGACCTTTATTTTATTCATTTATTTATATGTGGTGCTGAGAATTGAACCCAGTGCCTCTCACATGCTAGGCAAGTGCTCTGCCACTGAGCCACAATCCTAGCCCTAAAGGATTCTTGATAGTTAAAATGTTGAGAGAAGGATAAAGGGAGAATACTGATCATGTGACTCCCTTTTAATGAACACTGAAAAAACAAGGCAGTCTTCCAACTACTTCGTTCTATTTCTACTTAAACCCATTACTTGACTTAAATGCCTTTTAACTATGACCTTCTGGAATTTCCTGCACAAAATGTTTAAAATGTAGTTGGCTGATTGATTTCTTCAGTGTTACACAATGTCCTCTATCATTTTAATGACTATATGGAGTATGACTTTATTCTTAACACCATAAATAAGCAAAGTCAAAACACTTAGAAAAAAAGGAAGAAAGAAAGAAGGAAGGAAGGAAAGGAGGAAAGAAAGAAAGAAAGAAGGAAAGAAAGAAAGAAAGAAAGAAAGAAAGAGAGAGAAATCCCAACTCTGGAAAAGTCAAGTGTGATAGCACACACCTGTAATCCCAGCCTCTTGGAGAGGTTAAGGTAGGAGGATTGTGAGTTCAAGGCCAGCCTGGGAAATACCAAGACTTTATCTCAAAAAAAAAAAAAAAATTCAAACACAAAAAATAAGTTTTTTTAATGCACTGAGGAGATGGTAGAATACTTTTATGATCCAGTACATTAGAATAGATAAAACCTGGGAAGACAGAATTACTATCCCTGAAAGATCTCAAACTCTGAATCAGAATATGCTCCATAAGATGAGAATGTGTTATTGCTGAAATAGCCTGCCCTCCTTCATGAGGTGAGAATCCCGTAGCCTTCCTCACACTCTCTGGCATGCCTGAGATCATCAGTAGAAACTGCATCCACTGACCCTTCTTTAGTGGTTTCCATCAACTTCCCTAAACTTTTAATTTGATCTGACTTACCATACTTTTATACTTAGAGTAGAATAGGTCTTTGTAATGAAGCATTTTAAACACCCTCTGGAAAGTGTGTCCCCAGGCATAGAACAGGATATGCTTTTCCTTCATCCATAAGTTCTACCACAATCAGCTGTTCACCTTCACTTTTCTCAACAACTTCCATAAAGTCAGCTCATTTCCTTTAAAGGAGAGGATATCACATAGCATTTTTTTTTGCTGGAGAGCATGTGAAGCAAGAAAATTAACTCCCCAACATGATTTTTTAAAAACATAAGGTTTCTTAGGAAGTATAACATGCACAGTACCAACGTTAAGGGCAAGCCCAATGACATTTAATGATTTAATGCTGTAACTGCTCATGGAATCACAAACAGAATAAGAAATAGCTTTTGCCAGCACCACAGAAACTTCTCAAAGTTCACCTCCCAGTCACTCCCCACCCTACTCCACTCCAGAACATAACCACCATCTTGACTTCGTCTTTTTTGTTTCTTTTTCTTTTTCTTTTTTCCCCCCATCATACTGGGACTTTAATACAGGGCCTAATACAGGTTAGGTAGGCACTTTACCACTGTGCTCCATCCCCAGCCCTTTTGATATGAGACAGGGTCTCTCTAAACTGCCCAAGCTGAGCTGAAACTTGTGATCCTCCTGCCTCTGTCTCCCAGAGTTGCTGGGACTACAGGCATATGCCAGCTTCTGCCAGGATCCTGACTTCTTCTATCGTCATTGATGAATGTGGCCTCTTTTTCAAACATAGGTGAACGGGATCAGACAGTACCTACTCTTTTGTATCTGGCTCAGTATTCTATTTGTTGAGTCTGCTGGAACAGTAATTTCACTTTTATAACTGACTCATACTCTGTGCCAGGAAAATGCGACCATTTATCTTTCCATTTTACCACTGATGGGCTTCTGGATTGTGTCTAATATTTGACTATAGCAAAAAAAAAATTGTAATAAGAATTGTTGTGCATGTGTTTTGAAAATACATGCACATATTCTTGTGGATATATATCTAGAAGTGTCATTTCTAAGTCATAAACTGTGGTATCTCATGTAGGTTTCTATTATCTCATAAGAAACCACTGTTAAATACTTAGGAAATTTGTAATCCAGTTGTTGAACATAGCCACTATTAAAAAGTAAGTTGTGCTGGGCATGGTGGCACACACCTGTAATCCCAGCAGTTTGGGAGGATGAGGCAGGAGGATTGCATGTTCAAAGCCAGTCTCAGCAATTAAGCAAGGGTTTAAGCAACTCAGCAAGACCCCATCTCTAAATAAAATATAAAAAAGGACTGGAGATATGGCTCATTGATTAAGCACCCTTGGGTTCAATCCCTGGTACCAAAAGAAAAATAAAGTAAGTTGTACAAACTTACAATTAAATTAAATAATTTTTAAACAATTGTAATAAATACTCAAAACTCTTTGATTCCTAATTATTTTACTATTACCTCTGCTCAAAATTATTTGCATTTATCGTATCTTATGGTACAAGTACTATATAAAGGTGTACTTCTATGTATCATTTCCTAACTCTGCATATAGAGAAGAGTGTAGACTCAGGCAGTGATTGGGGAGCTCTGGACACAGTAAAGTTTTATTTGGGTTACAACACCTCCCTGTATGGCAGAGTCCCTCAGATGGCTAGGGGAGATTGTTTGACACCTTATCCATGGGTGCAGGTGGCCATTCTTGAGCAATGTGAAGAGGACTGTGAGAGGGAATCTACCTACCTAGGACCTCTTTTTTTGCCCCCTTTGTTGAGGATCTTCACCCACATGAGATAAGAAGTTTACCACTGAGCTAAGACTCCCATCCTATTTAACAGGAGAAAGGTGAACCATCCCCTTATGTAGACATACAACCTTCCTTCCAGCAGTTCACCAATGGTACCTCTGTACCTCAGAGCCCTCTTGTCTCTGGGCAGCCCTAAGGCACTTGTCCATCCTGTCACCAACTACCATTTTCCTCCTCCTTTTTCCTTCTCCACCCATTTCGTCCTGCCTAGTAGCTGAATTTAACCTTTGCAGGCTGACCCCCAATTGACCCACGCAGCACCTGCAGCCATCCTCTCCCACTGTGAAGGTGGTGTGAGGCAAATGAACACTGTGGGCTTCTGGGAGGCCAGGAAGACCAACCCTCTGCCTCCCCTTCCCTTCCCCACTGTCCTCCTCTCACTTGGGGCTCACATATGTGTAATCAGCCCCAGGAAGTCCTCTGCTGGATAATGAGATGTTAGGGACACAGCAAGAAGGGTGGAAGGTCCAGAGAGCAGTGGGGGCGCTGAGAGCTGAGATGAAAGACCAGTGCCCCTACCATGTCAAGGTAGATACAGTGGAAAATTTGTGAAGGAAGTTCGATTTTGGGAACTCAGACAGAGCTAGGGACAGTCACATCAAGCAAGCAAAGCAATAAGCAATTTTTGAGAATCAACAAATGATTTGGAAATTATGAGAATGACTCATTACTTCTATAATCGCTTGGCAAAATAGTCTCATAAAATACACGGATTTTTTAGGTTTTGTAGAGAATACAAGAAGGTACATTTAAAAATTTTAAATCTACTTTTTTATATTACTTTACTGGTAACGAGATATTTTTAATACCATCCTTAGCCAAAAGTCCAAGTTACCAGCAAAAGCATTTTGCTTTTGGCATACAGGAGGATTTAAAACTTTCCCAAACTGTGTGAAACCAATCAAATGAAATAATAAAACACATTTTTTTTTTTTTTTTGTGGTACTAGCAATTGAACGCAGGGGTTTTTAACCACTAAGCCACATCCCCAGCCCTTTCTTAATATTTTTTTAGAGACAGAGTCTCACTGAGTTGCTGAGTGCCTCACTAAATTGCTGGGACTGGCTTTGAACTTGCCATCCTCCTGCTTCAGCCTCCAGAGTCACTGGGATTACAGGCATGCGCCATTTTGCCCAGCAAGAAACACTCTTGATAGTCAGCTTTTAAAACAGAAGTTTCTTGATTGTGATATAGTCATTAAAAATGAGTAATTTCTGACTTTCCTTTTCCCTTCCCCTGTTATCTTTAGCTCTACTGAAAGGATGTTTCTGGGACTCTAGGTTTTGTTGAAGCAGACATATGCAATGAATTCCTTTTGGAGAGGTGCCCCATTTGTGCTGGACCCCAGGATTATTATCTGCAGGTGGTATCAAAGAGCAGATTCAGATCTCAGGTCATGCTGGGATTATCGAGGCTCCACCCATGAGCCTGGGTACAAGGACATTTTGTGTTCCTCTTCTTCCCTTCTTTACTTCCCAAAGGACTGGAGTTCTCTAAATCCTCTGATCCTCTCTCTATCTCTGAAATGTCTCTGTAGTCATCCTTTTGTAAATTTTAGCAGCAGATCGCCCAGCCATTAGCTAGATGTTTTAAAGTATCTGACCCCACTTTTTTCTCTCTCCATTTGACATTGGTGTTGATAGAAGAGCCCTTAATTGACCAGCATAGAGGAACAGCCTTGCATTCTTAGACACATTTCTCTGACTCTTTCCAAGGCAAAAACACTCCATGATTGATGAACGTTTCACTATTGCACTTAATTTATGTTCTCTCAAAGCTCTAATTTATCAAACTCTTCGTTTATGCTTTGCTTCTTTCAGAGAATTAGCATCGATGCAATGAAAGCTAAACTTGTTGAAAATAAAATGTTTATATTTATTATTCCTCTGGCTATTTTTCAGGATTAAATGTTAAGCAAAATCTACTTATTTCTTTTTACTATTTGGTATGAAATGTCCATCTTCCTGTTAGGTGATTCTCTGTAATTGGTGTTTTTCTTTTTAGCTATATTTTCAACTAGCCTAACTATAATTGCTATTTCTCAGAGTCCCTCTTACTGAGCTAAATAATTTCAAAATGTGGTTTAGTGTATTTTGAAATATTTGTGTCTCTACTTCCTCTAACTTGCCATTTCAGTTTATCTACAGTGGCGTCTTAGGGAGTGCCAGCTGACACATAATCTTTGTACATTTCCAGTCGAATGAGTCAATTTCATTAATTTCAGCTAAATTAACTATATCATATTGAATTGCTTCAAAGCAGGTAGATCTGTGTTTCATGTATTATTTTTGTTGATACATTTCTAACTTGTATGACCTCTGGGAAAGTCATATAACCAATCCAAGGTTCAATGGCAAGACTAACAATATTCAGAACAGTTATTGTTGATATAAAATTATGCACTATATGTGATTCCTGGTTCATAGTAGGTAATCGGTACACAATGATGTTGACTTTGTTTTTCTGACTGATAAGGGTGGTGTGTACATGATGACAGTAAAATTGCTCAAAGAGCTTTGGCAGATTTGGCTCTTACAGTCATTAATGGCATTAAATATAAGAAAAGAAAATTGGAGTCTCTCCAAGTAACTGACAATACAATGAAATATTATGCAAAACAATTGCCAAGTGAAATCACAAATCATGCAAAAAACTACCCTCACAAAAGTGATATTGTGGGACCTGTTCAAAGAACACACATATCTATTGTTACCATTGGTCAACATTAGTTATGCCAAAATAAAATATGCTATATGTATTTTTTGATGGAATGATCATATGAATCTGATCATAAGAATGTGTATCAATGGTATGCAAATTTTGTCATTACACTCTACCAGAGCTTACTCTAACTTCCAGTAGACCTCAATCTACCATGAGTTTTAGCTCCATAAATCCATTTTCCTGGAACCTGAGTGTCTGGATTAATCATATTTAAAGTTTTGAGTTATGAGAACAAATAGAAAGAGCTAAAATCAACCATAAATCTTTTTGGACCAGTAAAATTGATATCAATACTATTCATGTGTTCTTTCCCTCTTTCTTGCTTATATATTTCATTGAGCTCAAGCTCACATAACATAATTCAAGCATTTTAGAGTGTATTATTCAATGGTTTTAGTATATTCTCAATGTTGCACAGCCATCATCACTATTTAATTTCAGAATTTTTTTATAAACTCCAAAAGAAATTTTCTTACAGTAAAATACTTCTGGAGGGACAATTCAAAAATTCAACATTTAATGTCTATATATTTTCATTCCAAAGGAAAATACAAACTTGAATATACTTGGGAAAAGAGTTCATTTGAAATAGGAAGAGGGAATATTGACGCAGATATCAACAACTTATTATTTGGAGTAGTTGTGGTCACCTGACTCCAAAGTGGCCTCCAAGGATCTCTGCCTTTTCTTTGCCACACACTGTGTAATCTCAGATTATGTCTAGATTAGTCTGTGTGACCAGTAGAATACTACAGAAGTGATGCTATGTCACTTTGATGCTGGTTTATAAAAGACACTGTCATTTGGTCATGTTCTTGCACTCAAATCACTCCCTCTCTCTGGGGGAAGCCAGCTACTAGATCACAAAGGCAAGCAGGCAGCCCATAGAGTGGCTCACACAAGGAATGGAGCCCTTCTGTCCTCCAGTGAGGACCTAATGCTTCTTCCAAAAGTTGTGTGGGGGTGCCATCTTGGAAATAGATTCCCTAGCCCCTGTCAAGCTTCAGACCACTGCAGCCTTGGCCAATGCCTTAATGACAACTTCATGAAAGATGCCGAGCTAAAACTGCACAGCTAAGCTGGTGTTGGATTTCCATCCCTTAGAAAATATGCATGATGATCCAAGGGCGGTGGCACACACCTGTAATCCCAGCAACTTGGGAGGCTGAGGCAGAAGGATTCCAATTTCAAGGCCGGCCTGGGTAACTGAGACCCTGTCTCAAAACTTAAAAATTGAAAGGGCTGGTTGGAGTAGCTCGGTTGAGAGCACTCCTAGCTTCAATTCCCAGTAGAGGAGAAGGAGAGGAAGAGGAGGAGAAGGAGGAGGAGGAAGGAGAAGAGGAAGAATAAAATGAAGAAACACCTGTGTTTCTCTGTCTTTTGAGGTAATTTGTTACAGAACAATAGATAACTTACACCAGGGTATGAGGATATAATCCAGCAAGGCTGCCAGAGTGAGAGGAGCAGGTACCTGTGCCCTACATGGCCAAGCCCTGAGGCTTTTACACCATTAACTCACAGACACTTTTACTGCACTAAGCTTGGGCAGGTAGGCTGCAGTTTCTTACCCATCTCGGACACCACAATGCTCTGTTGCCCCTTCTTTCTTCTAATCAGGGCAGTGCTTGTACAAATTAAGCCTATACCATCTAGAAATAAACAGAGAAGCCAAAATAGTGTAATTTTCTCTGGGGATCATTTGTGGCCAGAGATGGAGGACTTTGATTCCCTGGATTTCTATAGGGGTGGGCTGAGTGGAGGCTGATGAACAAACTTTCCAGAAGAGACTTTCAGTTTTTCTGGGTTTGTTTTTAGTGGATGTTACTGAAATGGATAAAACAAAAAAATTAAGTGCAAATACAATGTCAAAAGTATTTAAAATAAGTAGGTCAAGGAAGAGAATTTGAAAATGTTAAATCAGATATCAATACCCTCGTGACTGCTCCCCTTCTGGAAAGGTATCAGTTTCTCCTTCCTTGCTTAAACATTTACTCAGAACCTCTATTCTTTGAGTTGCTTAAACCACTCTACAATGTTTTCTCTTGGCACTGAAATGTGTTTATATAATTCAAACCTCCAGTCTGTTCAGATCTTGTTAAAACTTGTTGTGCTTTGCTAACTACTAGTGGAATAAATGCATTTTTAACTTTTGGGCCAGACACTTAAACCACTTTTGATGAACTGTTTGCCTGATACCATAAATTTCTGTCCCCTAGCCAACAAGTTGCAAGAAATGGGGATAATTTTATTTTTCTAGGAATGTGGACTAAAAATGTATTGAATGATCCTGTGTGCTAGATGTCTTGGATTTGTGGTGGCCTTTAGAGGGCAACTATGAAAAGCCAGATGCTGTCCAGTCACTAACATCAACAGTTGGGAGCCAGGGGAGCTCGTCTCCTGTTTCATCAAATAAAAACATAACACAGATGCATTTTGTTAATTGGGCATGAAGGGCAGACATGAGATCCATGGGTCTATTGTGGTTTTTTTTTTTTTTTTTTTTT
>JAJEJO010003250.1:0-10139 GCA_020662805.1 Glaucomys volans
CTAAGACCCTAGAATTCACAGAAATAAAATATAATATTATTCCCAAGCATAGGCAAATTAAACAAGACAACAGGAATCAGCGGCCCCAATTCACAGGAAGATGAGACCTTGCAAACATCTTTATTACTCAGTGGAATTCTTGTAAAGCATTGAGGGGAATTGAAGAGGGCGCAGCAATCCTACTGCCTCAGCCTTCCAAAATACTGAGATTGCAGGTTTCCTCTTTATTTTTATCAGCTTTTCTTCATATATTTGCCACTCTTTATGAGTGCAATGTTTAAGATCATTATGTGCTCTTGTGGATTGACAACTTTCTCCCTAAATGATTTTCTTTATTCCTGATATGATGATATCTTCCTAGAAATCTACTTTGCCTCATAAAAATGTATCAAGAGTAGCATCCCTAGTAATAGGACTGAGAAACATTGTTATATTTCTCTTGACATAAAACATGGGTAGGCACCTCTTTCATAGTAACTTAGTGTATGGGACAACTCTGGCCTTGAGCAATTTCTTTATATCAGGGATGGTTCCAGCACCTTCATGTCTTAGCATCCTATTCTCCAAACCACTCTGCCAGTTTATACTCAACTCAGATGGAGATCCTAGAGTCTGACTTCAAAGTTCTATCAGTCACATTCACCTGTTCACAGTGTTCTGCCTGAGTTGGCAAGCTGTGGGCTCATGATGTCCTTCCTTGTTTGAAGTAAATATTTTCCCCAGAGGAGGAAGTCTCACAAGCATCTCTTAATGTTAGCTTCTCTTCTCAGCTAAAATTAATCTGTGTAAATCTCTTTGGGGTTCATCTTGGCCAGCAGTGAGGAGCAGAGACCAATTGCCTTAAGTGCTGTCTGGCTGACTGCTGCATATGTCCTTTGCCAGCCAACTGTACCCTTCCCCATAAACATCTGCAGTGTCCTTGGAGTTTTCCCTTGTTTGCTGGATAAGGGGCTGTTTCTGTGGAGTGGCTGAGTTGCCTTTCTTCCAATCAAGCCAGTAGCACTCCTTGTCAATGGTCTAATCATGGCTTATGTCACAGTAGGATTACACAGGGATTTATGTAATTGCACCTACAATGTCAGTGCTGATGTTTCACAGCACCATTCAAACATGTGGGCTGGGTGGCATGTCCCCATGCACAGATGAGGAACTGCCTTCAGTGGGGTGTATCTCCAATCCAAGGTCACTCAGCTATGAAGAACAAGACCAGAGTAGGACCCAGGTCTGATTATACATCTATTACTTGGACCATGCCCACTGCTGCTTTACTTAGAATCCTAGAATAGTCATCCCTTCCAGGATGCCAAGCACCAATCCTTCTGTAAGATCTGCTGGCTCCTGAACTGCTTCTATGTTTGTTTTAGTTTTCATCAAGCAAACTTTTAAACATTCATGAAAGCATGGTGAAATACACTTCCATGCACCTGGCCCCGGCTGCAGTAGTGATCACTACATCTGGATTGCACATTTGAAAGTTTCAACATATAGCTTTAAAGGATAAGTATGCCTCATTTTTGGCATTTCACTTACTATTGTACCTTTCTGTTTAAGAGTTTGCTTCAATCAAAGTACAGATAAATACAACACATTGTCATGTATTGAGCAGTATCTTTATTTATCCCTCTCTTTCCCCTTTTTATTTATTTTGATACAAGGAATTGACCCCATAGGTACTTAACCATGGAGCCACATCTGCAGCATATTTTATTTTTTGAGACAGGGACTTGCTAATTTGCTCAGGGCCTTACTAAGTTTCTAAGGTTCACTTTGTTTTGTTTTGGTTTGGTTTGGTTTTGGTTTTCAAAAGTGATGTATTTTTATTAATATTTTGAAGGAGAAAAACTGGATGTTATCATCCTCACCATTCTTCTAAAACTACTGATCCTGTTCTGAACTCCTGGAGGTCAGTCTCAAGTGTTGGGGACACAGAGAGATACAACAGAAGCTTCCTAATAGTAACAGCATTAACAGTATTTACAGCTAACCTTTATTGGCAAAAGCTAGTACTAGGGTGTGCATAAACAATCATTTCCCTTGGACACGAAATTCTTGGGGCTAAGACTGACTTTGAAACTGCAATTAATAAAAAAGGAAGAAATTGCAATCTTCCTGCCTCAGCCTCCTAATTCAAGCTACTGAAATTACATGTGAGTTTTTAAATTTATTTTTTAAATAAATTATATAAATACAAGCATTGTGTGTGTGTGTGTGTGTGTGTGTATAATTTACAGCATACATGTGGTTTTCAGATGTAAAGACATACATACATATACATATAATCATCTGAAATGATTCTTTCTGGAAGAATCTGTTTTCTGGTAGCAGATCCTGAGCCAATACTTCCACTGGGAAATTTTTCCACCCCTCCCCTTGCCCTGCCTTTTTAGGAAATCCTTGGGGAATGTGGATTGTTCTGTTCATGCAGGTTTGGACACTGAGAAGACAAGGACTTTTCTTATTTGGTCTGTAGTTTGATGGGTAGTTGGAGCTTGATGGTCACTGATGAAGATGCAAGTGTCTTCAAAGACTTTGTGTTTTCTTTTCTCAGGTCTGTATTGGCAATCAAGGACTGTAAAGTATATTTACTCTCTTTAAAAAGAGAGTTTGCTGACTCTGACAACTTGGTAAAAGAAAAAAATCACAGTAGTCAAAATAGAACAGGACTTGTAAGGAATTATTTCATGGAAATCTGAAGAGACATCAAACACTCAACAGTAAGTTTGTGTGTGTGTGTGTGTGTGCATCTGAGTCTGAGAGAAGCAGACCAACATTTCACTACACCCAAATATCAAGACATGAGACTTAAATGATGTGGGTTTGAATTGTGCATTCAGCATCATCAGATTAAGAAGGGCACAAAAGTCTTCCATGAGCCGGGTATGGTGACACACCCCTGTAATCCAAGCGACTTGGGAGGCTGAGTCAGGAGGATCACGGGTTCAAAGCCAGCCTCAGCAACTTAGCGAGGCCCCAAGCACTCAGTGAGACCCTGACTCTAAATAAAATACAAAATAGGGCTGGGGATGTGGCTCAGGGGCTGAGTGTCCCTGAGTTCAATCCCTGGTTCAAAAAAAAAGAAAAGTCTTCCATGGTTAAGATGAGCTGCTTGAAAATAACTCATGCATTCAGCAGACATCAGTTGCATACCTCCTCATGCATTCAACTTTGTTGATTTCAGAGGGAATGAGGAGAGTGGAGTTCAACCTTGGTTTCAGGGCTCAGTCATACATACCATAACGGTCAGAAATTTTGGTTTTCTGGGTAAGCATTTGATGGCATGCCAACCCACCTTTCTTCCTGGAACCTTTCTCCTTTTACTCCCTTTCTGCCCATACAGCCAACCTGCCATCCCCAGTGAGCTGCAGGCTCACTGGAGCCTATATTCTTCTAAAATGTCTTTGCCTGTCCAGTGCTATCATTGGGCCCTCAATGATTTTTCTCATGGATCTTTCACTTCTAGTCTCAGACTCTCCATCTGCATTCTACCCTGATGTCTGTATTCCACTCTATCACCTCTTATCACTTTTATCTTTGGGGACTTTGTGTTTTGGATGATACTGGCCATAGCACTTGGGTTATTTCCTTTCCCTGCTGTTTTTATCAGTAAGGGGAAATAGATGATGATGGAACCTGCTTTGTGGAGGTGATGAGCTGGCAGCCTACATATGGGGATGCTCAGTGTGTGCAGAAGCATGACAGCACTGCTTTTTGCTATAACCATGACAGCTAAGACCACTATTGTTTATTGAGATCCCAGCATGCCAGCATTGGTGGGAACAGATGAGAGACCTTGGGTTAATCAAGAGTTTGGCATGTGGAAGGATGAAGCCACATGGCAAGTGACCCATTGTACAAGGGATTATTGTGCACTGAAGTGTGGTGGGTAGTGTTCACTAGTAATTATACTAGGAAGTATTTATACTAGGAAGAGGCAAGCTAAAGGTTAGAGAGGAAGGCAGACTCTTTTTTTTGTTTTATTTATTTATATGTGGTGCTGAGAATCGAACCCAGTGCCTCATACATGCTAGGCTAGTGCTCTACCACTGAGCCACAACTCCAGCCCGGAAGGCAGACTCTTACCCACATGGAGTAGCCTCTGGCAGAAGGACCTTGTTCTACCCCCATGCACTACAAGCTTTTTCTTTTCAATTGGTCACAAAAGACCATTTTTTAATTACTGTTTTTATCATTCAGGGGGAAATACCTCTACTTTCAAAGATCAATAGCTTCAATAGGTTTACTTCATATGCACAAAATGGGAATCATAATGAGTATCAATAGAAAATGCTACTAGTGCCTAGCACAGTATAAAGACCATTAAAAGAAGAAACTTTCACTTCTTTTTAAAGCTTTTCAATTTTTTTATATATTATTTTAGATGTAGATGTACACAATTGTTGTGGGGTCTGGCTATTGACACATAGTGAGACCACCAGAAACTAAAGTAGGAAAAAAGTTTATTTTTGAGCCAGGCATGGTGGCGCACGCCTGTAATCCAAGTGACTTGGGAGGCTGAGTCAGGAGGATTGCGAGTTCAAAGCCAGTGTCAGCAACTTAGCGAGGCCCTAAGCAACTCAGTAAGACCCTGTCTCTAAATAAAATACAAAATAGGGCTGGGGATGTGGTTCAGTGGCTGAGTGTCCCTGAGTTCAATCCCTGGTTCCAAAGAAAAAAAAAGTTTATTTTTGGAAAAGAGAGGAAAAAAGAAAACAGACTGATGTGTCAGGACCACTACTCCAAGTAAGGGAAGCAATAGTAGAGAGTGACTTCAGCAAGCTGGTTTGTAAAGTGAAAACCATAAAAAATCCTGGCAGGCTTACAATAGGGGTCTTTTTCCCTTTTTTTCTTTTTCTTTTTTTTTTCTTTTTTTTTTTTTTAAAGAGAATGTAAACAGCCAGTTCCAGCTTATCTATTTCAGGCTGCACCTGTTATGTTAGCAGGCTGAGCTATGTGGGGAGCCAGATTATCCATGTCTGAAACCAGCAATTTCTAGGGCCTCCGAAGGTATGGGTTGCTTCACAGAGGTAGTCACAATGTCCTTAACTCATGGCTACATTATTTTATCTCAAGTCCTGTCCTTGTAGTTACCACATTCAGCCCAACTCAAAGACTCTATTTATACTCATTTTGTATTTGTTTTATAACAGAGAGTCTCTACCTTTTTCTTTCTATAAGGGTGTCTCTACTCTTTTACATTCCCCCTTTCTCTAGAATATTAGTCAAATCATTGACTTATTATAATGGGACCAAAGGACCATTAGCTTTACTGAATAAGTTCTCAGGCATTGAGATCCTTTGGTCATGTTCTGTGGACAGTGCCTAAAAAGGATTTTGCTTTGGAGGTGATGATGCCTCATAGAGACTGTTTTCTTTTGAGGATGATAAAACATATCCTTTCTAACCAGCATCTGGAAAACATTTATATTGGGAGATGATAGCTGTTAACATATGGCCTTTAATTTTATTTCCTTTTCTTCCTTTTAGGACTTATTATTTTGGGAATTTCTCACTTTCCATATTCATTATCCCAGAATCTGAAAGGAAAGGGGAAATTGGGTGATGACTCACTGGCTTCTTCAAGCTGGAGGAGGCAAAGTCAGGGAAAGGGCTTCCCTTCAGAGTTCTGGAAGTGAACATGGGAGCATGCCGAGGGGGATGTATGTGGGAAGCCCTGAGGCCATCCAAGAAAAGTCACCCCTCTTCATGTTGCTCCAAGAGTCCAGGTGGTGAGAGGAGAGATGCTCTGGGATGCCCCCCAGCAGTTGCCACTGAGCCAACCACCCCATCTTAAAAACTGCAAAAGTAAAAATAGGGAAAGGAAAACAACATAGTTGAGACCCAAACAAACTTGGGGTGTTCCTCCCATGAGTTCATGGACTCAGTTTCTTTGGAGTATAGCAAACATTATTAACCTTGGGACCATACTTTCCTGATGCTCTAGCTGTTTCCATCCTGCTTGACAAATTACATAAAATAAGTCCAGAGACATATTCAACAGCATTGTCAAGGCTAGCAACCCAGCTATATGCATGGGAAGGTACTTTAAAAGGTTAAAGGAAAATACCCCTTCATTTAAACTGTTCCAAATTTCTTTATTATCATTAGTAGGTGGTAGGGCATTAGTCATAGCCAGAACCTAAGATTGTAATTTCAATACATCCACATTATGAAAAGGATCAAGGCCCATTAAATTATTACATATGCTGTGCCATTGAACTTCAGTGTCATTGTATGGAACTCTAGTAAGGTAAAAGTGAGTGACTGAAACATTTACAAAACATTTACAAAATAAATGTTGCAGCATCTGGAACGTGTCTATGAATAGCATGAAGATGACAGACGTCAATAAGCTCTCACCAGGAGGGCTAAGAACTGAGAAGTTTTTCCTATGTCCAGGCCTAACAAAGACTGTAGAGGACAATGCCTGTATTTGGGAACTTTAACATTGTCAGAGTTATCAGGAATATAAATGCACCTTTTAATTTTTAATGTCATTGATGTCCCCAGAATATATAGTAAAGCTACTTAGTGTCATCTGATTTTTGTAAAATATTATTTTATTGGTATAACCTGTTTAGTAGAGATCTTTGTATTTCTGTTTCTTAGGGCTAAATAATCATATTAGGAAACAGATTAAGCCTGACTGTGTAGCTTAGGAAGATCTGTAGACTTGAAACTGACTAAAAATTTCAGACTCTGGCAGTTTCTCTTGATAGTTATCAGGCACATCTGCATAAGAGACTCTTTTGTAACTTCCAGTCTTTACTTATTCTAGGAGGTTAGCGCAAGTGTACATCTTAAGTTATAGTTAACTATTGTTTCTTTTAAATGTCCAAGAATGGCCATGTTTGGGGTTTAACTGTTTTGCCAGGTGTTTAAGATTAGCTGGTCAAATTGACCTGTTTCTCTCTGTTAAAGGGTCAGCTGAATTCCCATAGGGGTCACTCATGGGGAACTTGGGAGCAGCTTCTTAGCTTTTATAGTGTCATTTGCTTTAGTGTCATCTCCTTGATGAGGTGGCTTCCCTTGGAAGCATCAGGGATGTCTCCTTTTTCCAGTGACCCACCTCTGTAGCAGATCAACAATTGGCTTTTCATCTTCTAGTGGTCTCATTGATTTCCCTGACCTGGACATTGTGTGGCCCAGAGTTGCAAAGCTCCTTAGAGAAATTCTCTTGTTCCCTGGATTCTGGTTGACTTTGAAGGCAAGAGCTAAATACTTGTTTTCTTGCCCCCTTTATTTTAATCTCAATCTCTATGTTTGATCTTAAACATCCGGCAAGCTAGTCCCACCAGTCATGAAGTAAGAGTACTGGGCTTTAACTTTAATATTTATGACTTTATAGTTATTTACCCCCCTTTATTTAATTGGTTTTATATTTTCTTATCTGTCCTATAGCTGATGGTCTATTATCTCTAATTTAGGTTGCTTATTTTTGAAATAGTACATCTGTAAAACATTAATCAGGCAACAGAGTTTATAAGGAAAATACAAAATGGAATTAACAACAGTAAAAACATTTAGTTCATGTAATAGTTATCTTGAATTTTGGCTGAGCTCTACATTATATCCCTTGTTTGAAATCACAGTAATGTTACAACAAAAAAACAATCTTTGGAATATAACTCTAAATAAGCTGAAATCTGGCTTACTTTGGAGCCATTTTGACATGTAGTAAGGTGGAGCTCTTTACAAATCTTAGGTAAAGTGTTCTAGTTCTGAAGCTCATTTTTGCCTCTTTTGCCACATCTAGCATGACCAAATTCTCAGTTCCAGCAAGGGGCAATGGAGGACTGAAAAGCAAAGATTCACAATCACAGATTTTAAAGATTAAACTGAAACCAGAAGGAGCTCTGTTCTCTGATGGAGATGCAGATCTAAAAGTTATGCCAGCAATGTTTATTTATTTATGTCTCACTATCAGGTTAAAGATTATGTAAGCATTTTTCTTTGTATTCAGGAAAGTTACAGAAACAAGGACATCTATGTAGCTTTTCCACAGTTGCAAAGTTCAATGTTAGGAACTCTGTGTAGCTCTCAAGAAAATCCACTCTCCAAAGTTACTGTAAGGTAGTCAGGAACCAGAGAAGGGAACTGGTGAAACATTGTGGTTGTCTTGCAAAAGAATTCCTCTTGCCCAGGATCTGTATGCCTGAGATCAATGTCAGAGCTGATAGGACTACTGCACAGAAGGCACACATGAGGTTAGGGTTCAGCTCCCTGATTTTGATCCATGTGATGTGATACATGATGCTAGGATTGAGGCTGGGGGAACTGGAGAGCTTCACTCTTTAAAGTGGGAGTGGGTGTATTTCTGTGGCTGGTTCTCTCTGGTGCTCTGAATGTTCACTAGGTACTTGGGTTTGGGGTCCTGTAGGTCTCAGGGAGTCAAGGAGATGGGAGTGAGTGAAGAAGGGCCAACCTATGCTGGCCCTTTAGTTGGAATTACATAGGGAAAACCTATGCTGAGAAAAGAGTGTGAGAGCAGCTTGGGATGAGAGAGAGAGTGGAGATCAATCATAAATTCTCAATTCCAGAATATTTTCATTACCTTACCTCAGTAAGAAATATTATATCTTCCAACCCCTTCTTACCCCCATCCCTTGGTATCTGCTACTTTATGTTGTATGTGGGTGGATTTGCCAATTCTGAACTTTATGTAAGTTGAAACTATATGCAGCATGAGGTCTTTATGACTGCCTTCTTTCAAAATGGGATGTTTTTCATGTCACAGCATGAACCTGTACCTCATGATTTTTTGTGGCTGAATACCATTTTCTACAAATATACCAAATTTTATTTATCCATTTATTAACTGGTGTGGGTTCATTGGTGGTGTTTCCATTTTTTCACTATTATCTGTAATCATGCTATGAATATTCATCCTCAAGTTTTAGTGGGTTTGGTCTGTGTGTAAAAGGTGTTTTTGATTTATTTGAATATATGTCCAGAAATAGAATTGTTGGGTCATATGGTGACTTTGTTCACCTTTTATAAAAAGTGCCAAACTGTTTTCCACAGTGATTGAAATATTTTACTTTTTACCACTAGCAAAGTATAAGGCTTACATTCTCTCCCCATCTCCAAAATTTACTATCCATTTCTTTTAAAGTTATACTAATTCTAGTAGGTATAGAGTCATTTCTTATGGTGAATTTAATTTATATTTCTGTAATGAATAATCACATCCAGCTTTCCCCCCAGCAAAGTATAGGGGTTACATGTGCTTTTTGGTCATAGTTATTAAGTCTTTGAATAAATATCTTTTCAATTTCTTTGCACATTTTTAATAAGATTCTTGTTTTCTTTCTTTTCCACTTTTTTATTGGTACATATTCATAAGCACACACCATCTAACAATATAATTTTGGCAATATCAATTTCAGCACTTGTTGCTCCCTTCTTACTTCCCTTCTCCTGATCTCTTTCCTCTACTGATCTGCCTTTGATTATCATTAGATCACCACTTTTTCTTCTCCATCTTCCACATTTGAGGGAAAGTGTGCAACCCTTAAACTTCTGAGTCTGGCTTATTTTTCTTAACATGGTCTCAGGTTCATACATTTTTCTACAAGTGACATAGTTTCATTCTTATTTAAGGCTGGATAATGCTCCATTGTGTATATATTTATCACATTTTCTTTATCCATTAATCTGTTGATGGTTATCTAGTCTGGCTTCATAGTTTGGCTATTTTAAATTGAGCTGCTCTAAAGATGGGTGTGCATATATCTGCTGTAGTATGATAACTTTAGTTCTTTAGGATAAATACTAAGGAGTTGTATAGCTGGGTAATGTACTAGTTATTTATTGTTTTCATGTAAAGTTTTTTGAGTTCTTTATATATTCTAGATATTAATCACCTTCAAAAGAGTAGCTAACAGATTTTTTCCAATTCTGTACGGTTATTTCTTTACATTCCGAATAGTTTCCTTTGTTGTGAAATAGCTCTTTAATTTTATGCAATCCAATGTATTAACTCTTTGGCATTATTTCTTGGCCTGAGTTGCTTAATTTCTCATGTGATTTCTATGTCTTTGATCCATTTTGAGTTGTTTTTTGTACAGGATGAGAGATAAGGGTCAGTTTCATTCTTGTACATATGTATAACTAGTTTTGACAGCACCATTTGTTTAAAA
>JAJEJO010003251.1:0-10703 GCA_020662805.1 Glaucomys volans
GTGTGTGTGTGTGGTGTGTATGTGTGACCACGCTCACCAGGCCTAGAGGGAGCAGTGCAGGTGATCCAGTGGGCAGGTGGCAGCTGTCCCCTGGAGAGACCTGGAGGAGGATCTGATCCGGAGCTCAAGCTTGGATCCACCAAACCTGCCCGGAGTCCAGCTCTGCTCGGCCCCCTTCCCACCAGCTTGGTCCCGGGACTTCACTGCCCCTTTCCCAGGGGAGCCATGATGGTGCCCCCGGGGGCGGGGGTGAAGTAAGGCAGTGGACACGTGGATTGAGAGGTCCTGCCTGGGTCAGGGGTGCTGCTCCAGGGGCCAGGGAAGAGGCCTCAGGGAGGTCCCAGGGCTGCAACAACGTGCCACAGGCAGGGGTGGGCAGCCATGGGGGGCTGGGTCTGAATGGCAGGCAGGGGCACCCAGAGCCTGCACAGAGGCGTCAGGAAGGCTGAGCGAGGGGCAGCTCGGAGGCAGTGATGGCCTGGCTGGCCAACCCCCGACTGGCTCGGGATCCTCAAGAGACAGGTGGTGAGGCCAATCGGGCCAGGGAGGAGGCTAGCGCCCACCCCAGGGTGACACCCCACCCTGTCCAGGGCCCAGCCCTCAGTAGAGCCTCCGGAGGGAGGAGGGGCCTCCGCAGGCTCAGCGTGCGCAGGGACACGTGTGGATGAGGCCTCCCTGGTGCATAAGAGACGAGGGTGACAGGGTCCAGGTCCTTCGAGGGTCCATGAGCCATGCACAGCTCCGTGTCCCATGGCCCCTGGTGACTCTCGGGCAGGGGCAGGTCGTCACGACTGTGGCTCTGAAGACTGATCCCCACAGCTCCATGGGGACGGATGGAGTTGGGGAGCCCACCCTCCCCTGTTCCCATGCAGTGTGGCCTGAGCCAGGACGAAGGTGTCAGGGATGGAGGGGAGGGGCTGACCGTGGTGGCCTCTCTCATGTCTAGTGATTTTTTTGTTCTATGCTGGACATCATGATGGCTACACTGCTGACAGTCTGGATGATTTTATCTCCATGAAGAAGTGTGGAGTTTTGTTCCGAGTAGGATATTGATTAACTGGGAAGAGGCTGAGGGAATATTATGGGTAGTGAGAATTTTTTCCAATTTTTTAAATGGTGGTACAGCTCACCCAGCGTCAAATGCATCGTCTCCATCATCGTCTGGTCAGTGGTGGTATACGTATTCATCTTGTCATGCAGCCATGCCCACAATCCGTCTCTGCAGATCTTTTCATCTTGTAAAACTTGAACTTCCTGCACACCAAACAACAACCCTCCATTCTTCCTCATCTCGAGCCACTGACCACCCCCCTCTACTGTGAATCTGGCCACTGCACTTCACTTAAGGAGATTCCTGCGTCATCTGTGTGCTTGTGGCAAGTTGATTTCCCTGAGCACAGTGTCCCCAAGCTGCATCCAGGTTGTGGCATGTGGATGTGTCTTACATACAATGAACACATGAGTCACACAGGCTCATCTGCCGCACGTTACACCACGACCACTTGTGCTTCGGTGTATGTGATTGTACCTCTGTGACACACTCACAACACTAAGATACCATCCCTCGCCCCAGACGATGGCTAAAATCAGCTCCCCAAACGTCGGAGAGTGTGTGAAGCGAACTTCTCCCGCCTGGCTGGGGGGAGGGCAACGCTGTGAGGCTTCCTGCCAAGCGCAGTGTGCTCCTGCTTCAGCCTTGGGTGTACGGAGGCTGCAAGGTGAACCCCTCCAGGGTGTCCTTTGTCATAACTAACGGGAGACCCAGGTGCCCGTCAGGGTGGCAGGACCCCACCTGTGGTCTTTCGTGTGCAATTCAAATCAGCAGACAAAGCAAGGTACCTATGGGCACGTGCACTCAGAACCCCCAATCTCGGGCCAGAACAGAGATTCAGACACGAAGCTTCCATTACTGAGTGCGTGTTTTAGGATGGGCAGATGAGTCTCTGGGGCAGAGGTCAAGGCAGTGGTAACCTGTGGAGCAGGTAGCCAGGGGTGGCTGACAGGCAGGAGGGAGCACCTGGGGGTGGTTCCTGGCACCTCCGCAGGCATTTGGTCCAGTTAGGTGTATTCATTTGTTAAAGGGGATTGGGTTTCAGCTCATGCTTCCCACTGTGAATAAATCACACCTCATCACTGAGGTCAAGTGGGCGTGCCAGGTTCTCAAAGGTGGAGGCCAAGAGGAGCATGGAGGCCCCAGGGGGAGCAGCATGCTCAGGGGAGGCTGGGTTAGCTCGCTTGCCAGAGTTTAAAGGAATTTGTGGGGACTGAGCTTTTATGTCCTGTGCCCCCAAATTCTTTGTGTGCCCCCAAAGCCTAAGTCCCGGGTTCGACGGTGCGTGCAGGTGACAGAGGTCTCCAACCCAGGAAGACCTCAGCAGACACCAGCCCCCAGAGATGTGGCAGATTCCGTTGTGTGGTTCAGTCTGCGGCCTGTGTTTGTTAGGATGAGAGCCGGAATCCGGGTGTGTAGTTGGGAATCGGTTCGCTGCTGAGTCAGCAGATCTGGGGCGATGGCTGGTCCTCTGCTGAAAGCTTCACCAGAGGAGGCAAGCCTGGGGCTGCAAGCCTGGGGCTCCAAGTCGGGGCCTTCACCAGCTCGTGTGTGTGCGTGCGTGTGTGTGTCGGGGGCAGGATTCCGCCGGGCACGCCTGCCAAGGGGAGAGGGATTCACTCTGAGTGTCCGTGCACCCAGGCACCCCCGTCGCCCCAGCTGCCACTCCAGGAGGGCCGTCTCTGAGCGGGACTCACACCCTCGACAGTGGTTCCGTAAGACAAGCTCCGCTCTGGCCACGCCCACCAGAGCCCACTGGGCAGCATCGCCGTCCCCAGCTTGGAGGACAGGCCTGCCGCCGGCTGGGTGGGGGCAGTTCTGGTCCTGCAGCTGTGACAGCAGGGGGGGGGGGGGGGGTCACAGGGACCATGTGGCAGGTTGGGGTTGAGCCCTGGTTCCTGAGGCCTCTGCCCAGCACCTTCCGCCAGCAACAGCCCCCAGACGCTCAGGCAGCAGGGCGGCTCCCAGGTCAAAGTCAGGGCTACCTGGGCCCTGCCCGAGGAGGACCCTTGTCACTCAGGTGCTCATCATTCCCACTGGAACACAGTCCAGGAAGAAGGGCCTCCCCTGCCCAGCGTCCACCTGAGCTGTGGAACAGCCTGATGCGTTGTCGGGGAAGCCCGGAACCGGGAAGGGCGCCGGGGGTCCTGCGCTTCTCCACCTTCCCAGCAGCCCCTGCTCTCCGGCCACGAGGCACCCAGGGCTGTGCTGTTTTGCGCAGCGTCGCGGTCGATGGGGAGGGTCTCACGGTGTGTGTGCCTGGTGATGAAGCTGCGAACCCTTGTTGGGATGAACACCCCACTTCCGAAGCCCCCGCCGCCCACCCACAGCACCCTTCCGGTCCTCCCTCCCTCCAGCTCCGGAATCAGTCTTTCATAGGCAAACGCCGGTTCTGCTAAGGAGACTTGGAACAGCCCCGCTGGGCTGTGTGGTCCAAATTCCTCCTGCCGCAAGGAGAGGACAGCTCCTCAGTTCTTCTGGATCAAGAGGCGAGGCCAGTGCCTGGACGTGAGCTGCTGTCCCTGGTGACCAGCAGGGTGGCGACTGGCAGGGGTGTGGCTCGGTCTCTTAGGAGATCAGGTGGCTGAGCCAGCCCCACCCCGTTCTGTGCCTCCATCTCCTGGTTGGTAAAATGAGGGTGATGATGGGGCCGGTCTCAGGGGGACTTGAGGGCTGTGACACCCTGGTAGCCTCCCCTCTGCAAGGCGGCCTCTGGCTCCTCCACTGTCCGAGCTCCTGCACGACACACCCAGGTCCCTGGAGCACCTGTCCACGCTGCCCGCCCACGAGTCCCCGAGACTGCGCAGCCTGGGGAGCTCACCTAGAGGCCTCAGAAGGGCTGGCGGCACCGGGGGCTGTGATGCTGGACAGCGTGCCCCCTTCACACGACGCTCTGTGCTGGTGGTCACCAGCACCAGGTCCTGGGAGAGAAGGACGCTGGACTGCAGGTGTGCCCGGACTCCCAAGCGCCCAGGGACACTCTGCTGCAGGGGCGGGTTTGTGTGTTTTTTCAGTCACCCCCGGTGATCCCCGAGTCCCTGTGCATTCATTACGGCCCGGCTCCTAATGGACGAACCATCGAGGTCCAGAGCGGCCCAGGAGCACAGGAAGGCGTGGCCGAGGGCTACTGGGTGTGCGCAGGGGCCACACGCACAGGGCAAGCTGTCAGGACGCGAGCCACCGCAAGGCCACTCCGCACAGGCAGCCCAGATGCAAACCAAGACTGCAACCCAGTAAGTCAATCTAAACACCCGAGAACCGAGTTCGCCGGGCACTGACCTGGTCCTGGGGCCTCAGCCTTCCTGATCCTCCGTCCTGGGCCTCCTTTAACAGCCTCCTGTGGGGGAGAGGACCACGCCTCCTTCTCCAGCGCATCTCTGCAAAAGCAGTGGCATTTTTCAGGACAAGCACAAGACTGGGCTGGCCGTGCCAAAGCTGAGCAATCGTACAAATAATGGCCGAAACAAGAAGAAATGACATGGTCGGGGCTGCCGAGAACTGCACAGAGGCACCCGCAAAGCCTCCCTCTCATCACGGGCACTCGGGGACTGCTGGATGGCAAGGGCGCCGTCCCCGTGTGTGAGCGGCGGCCGGGGCTCCTCTGCCTGGAAGCCCTGCAGCACCAGCAGCACCTCCTGCCGCCCAGGAGGCGAGCGCGGCCCCCAGGCGAGAGGCTCCGAGGAGCAGCAGCCGGTGGTCTGCTCAGCCTCAGGCATGCTCCCTTCCTGTCAGTGTTCGGAACTGACTTGAGGCGCTCGTGCCTGCGGACAGGCGGCCTGCGGATGCCAGTGTGCAAGGGGCAGTAGTGACCACAGCAGGGAGCTTGGCGTGACGGCCGCACCACCCACTCTCCACCACGACTTCGAAGCCATCATTCACCATCTGCTTACCTAACAGAGGGCTCCTTACCACCCACACCTCAGAGCGAGAGGCCCGGGGGTCACGGAGCTGAGCTGCCTCATGGGGGTGACCGGCGGGCTCGTGGGCGGTGGGAGGACGTGCCTGCAGCGCTGTCCACTGACGCTGCTGCCCGGCGCCCAGTGCCCTGCCCTGCCTGAGTGAGCACTGGCTGCTCCTCCTCGGGAACAGGGCTCGCCATGGAGCCGCTGCTGTGTGAGGCAGGAGAAGGAGCTGGGGAGGTGACGGGGCTGCCCCCAAGGTCAGGCCAACTCCTGCGCAAGCAGAGAAACTGATGGTCAGACCCCTTGACTCATGCCTGGACCCTCTCCAAAGGGACAGGCTGGGACGGGCAACCTGGTTGGGCAGGACACCTGTGGACAGCAGGGGCCCTCCTGGGGCGGGACTTGAGGCCCACTGTCTGGGAAGCTCTAGCCTGTGGTCTCCAAGGCCACCTACGCCCCCAACCTCACCCCACGAACCCTAGACAGCAGACCCGCTGGCGAGGCTGTAGCAGGACCCTCTGCCCAAGCCGGCTCTCTTCCCATCACTCCAGTAGCTCCTATCACTTGGCGCTCGCTCTCGGGTCCACGGGTTTCATTCTTCAAATTCACAAAACCAAGCCCCACCCACCCCCAAGCTCTGGGCTACGGTGTCGCTTTCTGGTGGCCACCATGTGGTCCAGGAAAGGCACATGGAATCAATTTCCACAAACAGCAGGAAAGGACATTGCCAGGTAAACAAGCGTCTCGGTCCATGTTCAGTTTCTATAAGAAAATACTGCAGACTGAGGGGTTTGTGAAGAAGAGAAGTTTACCGGGCTCACAATGTGGATGCTGTGAAGTCCACGGTCAAGGCCCAGCAGACTGGCATCTGCTGAGGGCCTTGGGGCGTTTCCGTTATCTTGGTGGCTGAGGCTGGTCACCTCCCATGTCCCCACCACTGCCCCCAATCCATCCCCATGTCTCAGCCGCAGCATCGTCACCTACTCTGAACAACTCTGAAGCTGCTTCCGTCCATCCCACCGAGTGGCCACTCAGAACTCAGATGGCCGCCCTCCTCTTCCACCCTCTGCTCTGGGAAGCTCTCAAACCCAGCTCCTGCTCCGGCACGAACCCTGGCAGGGTCTTCATTGATGCACTGAACCCCACAGCAGGCCCAGGAGGGTCCCCAGAGGCAGCGCCAGGCAGGCCAGGAGGGAGAGCAGCCGCATTGAGGCTCGGAGCCCGTTCCACTGTGGGCAGTGAGGGCTCGTCCCCACCAGGGCCCCAGGGACAGTGTGCTTTCCGTGTAAGTTGTCAGGGACAAAAAGAGTCACTGTGCCAACCCCTAGCAAAAAAATTAAGCCAGGAGTCTGTGAAGGGAGGCCCCGTGCCGAGGTGCCTGTGGTAAGGGTCATTACCAAGACCAGCCTTGAAGGCTCCTGGGCACAGAGGCCACCCTTGGGAACTTTCCCAAGGCCTCCCCAACTGAGCCTCTGTGGAGGCCCAGAGGCTCATGGCAGGCACTAGAACAATGGCCTGGCACAGGGTCCCCTCTAAGGACCAAGGCCAGCTCCTGGCAAAGCCCTGTGAGCCACGTTCTCTCCCAACCTGCACTTCTCCTTGGCCTTGGGAACCTTGCCCTTGCAGAGCCTCCCCACGCCCGCAGCTGGTCCAGCACAGCGCAACTGTATCACCCAGTGATGCTTCTGCTCATTGCCGGAGAATTTGTCCTCTCCTCTGCTGTCATTTAGGTCGACAAGATGCAGAGCCGTCCCCCCACTGCCCCGTCCCCGTCTGTCCGGGTGCTCCCGCAGGACACTGGTGGGAAGGCTGCATGAACTGGGCTGAGGACTGGGGCTCCCCTTGCACCTCCGTCTCACAGCTGTGGAAACTGAGGCACTGTGGAGGTCAGGGCTTGTTCAAGGTCATGCAAGGTCACAAGGATGAAGACCAACATGGGTTATCTGGTTGGTGGCAGGAGCTGGTCCCAGCAGAAGCAGCCTCAGTGGGTGAGTGTTGGAGGGGGGCACAGAAGCCCACCTCCCTGCCTCTCATGAGGTCACTGAGGTCACTGAGGTGCCCTTGATGGCCCTGGAGTCCCCGGGAGCTCCAGAGCTTTCTGCCCACTGTTCACTTGCAGAAGACGATGTGCTGGGCTGCAGGCTGGTCAGGCTCCCCCACCGAGCCCCGTCCCTGGCCCTCCCATTTCTGTGTGGTCCTTTTTGGTGTGTGTGACAATGACTCAGGCACTGGGGCTGGTACCTGGAACTGTCTGGAATCGCCTCACCACACACGGGCTTCCCAGGGCCTTGGTGCCCCACTGCCACCAGCACGTCACTCTGTGAGAGGGCACCCAGGGTCCCCAGCAGTGGCGGCTGGCTTGGCCGGTCTCTGCTGCGGGGATCCTAACCCTGCCAGAAGCTCTCTGCCCGCAGCCACCCCTGCCCGCCTGCCCAGGGCAGCTCTGTCAGGTGGTTGCAACCTGGGCCCCCTTCCCTGCGGTGGAAGTCACCCTGGACACCTCCCGAGCGACTGCTGCCACCTTCGGGAGCAGATCCCAGACCCCGCCCGCTCCCTGCCTTGCAAACCCCTCACCCTAACCCACGTGCTGGGTCCTTGGCCCCTGGACGTGCGGATCGCGCCGCTCAGTCTCCTTTAGGGGCCGAGTTATTGGCCTCCCCACCCCCACCTGCCCACAGCCTTCTCCGCCCTCAGAATCCAGGCGGCGAAGTCGCGTCCCTGTGCCTAAGACGGCCCAGCAGGCGGCGCCCCACCGAGTCCGCGCCAGGCCTGCGGGACCCACCAACAGCCACGATGCCGACACACGCCCACCTGCCCAGCGCCCCTCCCTCCACAAAGCCAGGGTCCCAACTTCCTCCCCAGCCCCGGGCGGCCCCAGGCGCAGCACCGCAGGCAGCCGCGGTTTCCGAACCGAGCTGCGGCCTCCTGCCTCCGCGCCTGCAGAGAGGGCGGCGGGCCCGGCAGCGGGGCCTGGCGCCTGCGGTGGGAGCCTGGCTGCTCGGCTGATTGGATTACTCGCCTCTGGAAGGTGAGCGGCCGCCTCGGAAGAGGGCGTCTGGCTCCTGGGTGATTCTAACCAATGAACCATCCTGAAGCCTCGGCAGGCCGTGTGTGTCTGGAGTCCATTCTGAGACGTGCAACCCCACCGGCCTGCCTTGCGTGGACAGGTGCGTGACAAGGCCCCGGTGTGCGCACGATTACCTCTCGGTCCTTCTGCCTGTTATCGTAGGTCAGGAATAAACCTGCAGAATTGGAAGACTGGGACCAAGTCATTGTGAAATCCATCGCAGGCGCGGGCACATGTGCGTGTGCGTGCACGTGCTGGGTGGGGGGCAGCACCTCAAGGAGCAGGGCCACGGGGTCCTGCACCATTGGAACCGAAGTCCTTCCACAAGCCCAGGCGACTGCAGCAGTGTGGAGGGTAAGACGTGGACTTTGGCTGCTGTCCCCGGCCCCAGCCTGGAGCTCCTGACACCACTGTCATCTCCTGGGCAGCGAAGGAGGGAGGACCAGCTTTGTGCTAATATCGGGGCTTTGACTCTGCTTCCCCGCCCAGAGCTCTGAAGCCCGTGGAATTTCCTGGGAGACAGGAGCGTCTTCAGCATCCTGGGTGGGGTCTGGTCAACAGAAAGACCCTACGGAGACTGGAAGCTTGGAATTTCCAGCTCTGCCCCCGGCCTCCGGGCACCAGGGGCTGGAGATGATGCCCACACAGTGAAGTGGCCGCACGGATCCCTGAACTCGGGGACTGGGGAGCCTCCAGGTTGGTGCAGTGTCCTTGTGCTGGGAGGATGGCCCACCCAGACCCATAGGGACAGGACTCCCAGGGCACAGGTCCTTCCAGGTGTCACCTACACACTTCTGATGTCCTTTGAAATAAACTGGTAACTGTGTTCATCTGGGGTGTGTGAGCATGATGCACACATTCAAAACTGGGGAGGGGTCATGGGAACCCCAATTTTTAGCCAAGTTGGACAGAAATGAGCAGCAGGAAGACAGACAGACACACGGTAACTGCCCTGGCAGCCCTGGGAAAAGCGGATGGGAACAGGTGTGGGGACATGCCAGGAGCTCTGACCTGCCTGCATCCCCAGAGGCAGCTGGTGTCCCGGGAGAGGGATGGGGGGCACCTGCCAGAGCCCGTTAGACCCAATTACCCTCCCACTGCACTGCCTTCTGCATCCCGAGGTCTTACATTGGCAAAGAAAACCCAGGTTTGGACATGGTAACGAGACCTATTTAAAGGGATTCCTGCAGCGGGGAGGGGGGCTGCAGTGACAGGACCCCCTGCCGTGGCCCTGCCAGCCTCTCCAGGCTCAGCAGAGGAGGCTTCTTCCTTGGGAGGAGAACCCGGGGTGGGAAGGGGGACGGTGGGCATGTGAGCAGAGAGCACTTCATGTGCAGCTGGCTCCTCAGGAAGGGCTGCGAGTTATCTAAGGATCAGGTGTGGGCGGGGGGAGGCCCTCGGCTCTGAACTCTAAGGAGGAAGAGACTCAAGCAAAGTGTGTTTAAGTAGCATTGTGTTCTGATTAATCCGTGGGGACAAGAGGTTCTGCTTGTCTAGCTGGAAAGGAAGAGAAGAGAAAAGACAGAGGAAGTCATCTAGCAAATCAGAACTGGAGGACTCGTCTCTCCGCTGAACCAGCTCACTGAGTGTTCAGCACAAGAGGGAAAGAAATCTACTTTTAGAATTTCACATCAACTTCCCAAAAGCAAACAGACCTCGAGGCAGAATGACTTTCTCCTCAATGGCAACATTGCTATGAGATGATAACAGAGAAATGCCTAAAATTCTGAAGGAAAATGATTTCCAATTTAAATTATGAAGCCAGTTAAGACCTACATTAGAGCGTAAATAAACCAAAAAAAAAAACCCAAATATTTTAATGCATCATCCCTGAGAAAGCTACTAAAGGGTGTTCACAACCAAACAAGGACATAAACCAAGAGAATGAGGGCAGAGGAAGAGGAAGCAGGGACTGGACTCCAAGGAGAAATGAAGAGAATCCTCAGAAGGAAGCCATGGAGGCAGAGCTCCGGGTGCAGAGGCCGTTCACACTGAGGCAGGTTGAAGTTCTGCGGGAGGATGACCCCCAAAACGAAAGCGATGGAATTCTGTTGACGTGCATACACTGAGAGGCCGCTTAGACCATCAGTGGGAAACATGAGACTAAACTAGTGACATGTAATAGGAAACTAAGTGAATAAAAATGACATGTGAATTCAGGAAAAGAAAAAAAGTCACAAGAAAGGAAAAGAAAACACAGGCTACTGAATGGTTTGGCTTAAATATATTTATACAGTCATAATAATGACTGGGTATTGATCTCGCCAGAATCACAAGATAAACATCATGGGGGAGGGATGGGGGGCAGGGAGGGAGAGAGAGCGAGAGCGAGAGAGAGCGAGCGAGCGAGAGAGAGAGAGAGAGAGAGATACTTTCACTAGCAAAAATGGCAGTCTAAAAATGGTGGGAAATATCTTCAATATGCAGAAAGAAGATAACTGTCTACCTAGGAAGAACACTTTTAACAATGAGGGTGAAATAAAGGCATCTTCAAACATTAAAAAATAATAATAAAAGAACTGTAAGAATCAGCCCTAGTGGATGGTCACTAGAAAGAACTCTTAAGTAAATATGAAAATAAAAATTAAATTAGGCCGGGCGCGGTGGTGCACACCTATAATCCCAGAGCTTGGGAGGCTGAGACAGGAGGATCGTGAGTTCAAAGCCAGCCTCAGCAACTTAG
>JAJEJO010003251.1:10803-78983 GCA_020662805.1 Glaucomys volans
GCTGGGGATGTGGCTCAGTGGTCGAGTGCCCCTGGGTTCCATCCCCAAGAAAAAAAAAAAAAAAAATGAAATCTGATCCATAAGAAATAATGAACAAAGACAGGGCATCTAGAGAAGACTGTGGGGTCAGGAAGACATGCCTCAACCTTATTCATCAATAATATAAGGCAGGAGGGGAGTGATCAGAATCAAAGAGTAAAGGCTCTTGTGTTGTTCAGAAGAGTCAAGATTACCAATGGATCTCAGAATTTCTTATTAAAATCATATGTTAACCACTGAAGGAATAAAAATGGAATTTATAACTTCCAATTATTAGACAGAATGGAATGAGGTAAAAGAATTTCACCCAAAAGAAGTCAAGAAAGGATAGGAAAGAGCAGAATTGGTGGGATAATTCTAAAGCACCAAAATAGTATTCTAACTACAATAAATATAAATGAAGCAAACCTACTGTTAGAAGACAAAGATCATCATACTGGATTTTACAAAAATCTAGCTGCGCACTGTTCATAATAGACGCACCTAAAACATTAGGGCACAGAAATATTAGATGCCACTTACCAAAAGCTCTGTCAACACCAGACCAAGTGATTTCTTTGTAAAACACCTTCTGGAGATTAAAATCCTATTCATAATGATGAACAGTTAAATTAACTAAAAATTTTGTATGTTCCTAATAATATAGCATCAAAACATGAAGTAAGAATTGACAGAATCACAAACAGATAAATCCACCACCATGCTGGGGACTTTCACTACCTCTCAGTAACTGACAGATGGAGAAGATGAGAGTTTGGGAGAGACAGAGAGCAGCTCATTAACAAAATCACTAAGCTTAGTTTAAATGACACATACAGAACCCAACACCAGACAATGGTGGAGTACAAACTCTTTCCAAATACACATGAACCCTTGTGAAAATGGATCAAAAACTGGATCATTCTCTGATCACAATGTTTGTAATCTTGAATAAATAATCTTTAGATGATGAGAAAAACCCAGGTTTGGAAAAAATATGCTTTCATGTAAGTTGTAAGTCACAGATTAGACTATAATGGAATTTAGAAAATAACTGAATGGTGACAAAAATATTAAATATCATCATCAGGTGATGGAAGCAGCTGACGTCATAGAGGCCAATTGACAGCTTCCAACCCTCATCTCAGGTCGGGGGGGAAGCAGGGCTGCCTGGGGAGCGACCCTGCATGTTTGAGTTCCATGAGGGATGCTCCAGAGAAAGGGGTCCCCTTCTCCCAGCACAAGCCCAGCACCTCATTTGCCCCCAAGGTCACCATCTGGCACGGTGGGACAATTCCCTGGGCAGCGAGTATTCCTTACTCAGGTTCCCCGTCACCCACGTCCCAAGAGTGCCCCCTGCTCCTGAGGGTCTTTACGGCTAACCCTCCGAAGGCCAGCAGCATCCCTCCTCTGAAGAGCGACCCTGAGCCAGGTGGGCAGTGCTGCTCGGGCTGGCCCTGCCCAGGGTCAGGGAGCACAGGCACCGGGAACCTCCTCGCTGTTGAGACTCCCCAGGAAATCCCAGGACCCCCTAAAGAAAGGTGAAGACCCAGGAGAACGCAAACAGGAGGTGGCCCGCCCAGGTCAGCCACCCTCAGATGGCCCTGCAGCCTCCCTGCAGTCCCCCCTTCCCACCAGGGTCCCCTGCTGGCACACCCTTTTGTCTCTCAGCCCCCCAGGACCCCCTCCCGCCTCACCCGCTCACCTCTTCCCCAACTCCCCGAACCTCGGAATGAGGCTGCATTGGAAGTCGGTCTTCAAAGCAGTCACTAGGTGGACCCTAATCCAACCACCAGGGTCCTGAGGGGATCAGGACTCAGATGCACAGAGGGACGACCCTGTGAGGACACAGGATGGCAGCAAGCCCAGGCAGAGGCCTCAGGGGAGCCAGCCCTGCACACTCCAGCTCGGCCTTCAGCCTCCAGAGCCCGTCTGCAGGGCTGGCTCGGTATGACGCTACCTCTGCTGTTCCCACCGCGTGGTCTGTGGTGGTTTGTTAGGGCAGT
This sequence comes from Glaucomys volans, assembly GCA_020662805.1. Lineage (NCBI taxonomy): Eukaryota > Metazoa > Chordata > Mammalia > Rodentia > Sciuridae > Glaucomys > Glaucomys volans. Next base: position 12,828 of record JAJEJO010003251.1, read on the forward strand.
GGGTGCAAACCACCAGCTGGACGTCCCTGATCCAACGTCTGAACTCTGAAATGCTCCGAAATCCAAAACCTTTTGATCACCAACCTGATGTCAAAAGTGGAAGATCCTACACCTGCCCTCGTGGGCGGGTTTCTGTCCAAACGCGGCCACATTAAGAATATCGTATAGAATTACCTTCAGGCTGCGTGCGTAAGGTGCGCACAAAACACGGTGGAGTTTGTGTTCAGACTTGCATTTCCTCCCCAAGATATCTCGCTATGTATATGCAAATATTTCAGAATTCACCACCAGCCCTGCCACCTGAAAAAAAGGACACTTCTGTCCCAGGCGTTTTGGGTAGGGGACATGCACCTGTAGCACACTCCATCTTGGGGAAGATGGACGCTATCTAGAGATCTGGTCCCAATGTCCCCCCCACCCCGGTTACTTCCAGGCCGTCCTTCCCAGGACACGGATGATCTGGGGATGAGACTTCCATTTTCATCTTTACAAACTTGTGCCAAGTGGTTTTCCAGAGGGATTGGTACCAATCCCTGGTTCAAATAGAGAACAAAAGATGCACGTGATGCAGGGGAACGAGGAGAGTGGATACCAGACACCATTCACACCCACATCCCCAAAAGCAATGCTCTCTCCCAAACAGGAAGCGTGCAGAGCAGGTGTTCAGGGCTTGGTGAGGTGAGCATGTAATCAGTGTCTGTATCCCAGGCACCTCTGATGTTCTATCAATCAAAGCAGAAGCTGTGTGTCAATGTGCAGAAATACTCTCATCCACAGTTGGAGGGACGGGCTCTGCACATTCCTGTGACCAAGTGAAGTGCTGAACAGAAGATCGGGCTTCAGCCTCACGGGGTTTTGCTCCAGCCATTAATCAGCCCCTGCAGACGCTGGAACCTTTGAGGAACGGCTCTGCTCATCAAGCCAAAGTCCTAGTGCCGGGCTGGAGTTTTGAAAAGAAGTCCTCGGAATTTTCATTGTGTTCGAATCTGCAGGAAATCTTTTAATCAAAGTATTCAACAAATGAGTGCCAAGGACTCTGAGCCCTGAGCTCCAGTGAAGCGTAATGATTAGACAGGCTCCGCACCAGCCAAGCGACACCGAAACCCCGTCCTGCAGAAGCCAAGGGTGGAGACGAAGAAATTAAGAGCTGGGAGCTCTGGCAGTGTGATTAAGTGCTGGGAGCTCTGGTGGTGTGCGGGGACTCGTCTTTAAATTCCATCACTGTTTCTGGAATAGGTCAACACGTGGGAAGGCTCTTTCCGTGAGAGTCCCAGTTCTAACTGGGAAAATCCACATCTGGCATTGGAAGGGGAGGGAATCGAGAGGGCTTACTATTCTGCAGCATCTGAACCTGATGAAACGTTCAGAAGAATAATGATCTTTTTTAAGGGGGGATAAGCTTTGGCTGATAGAAATATTCACAGAAGAAAATTAGCCTGGACAGAGGCAAAAAGACTGGGAAGTCTGAGCTGGGGCCGTGTGCTCATTTCTGTATAGAGCAGAACTGAGAATATCCTCCTCTTGGTCTCATTTTTCTGAGCCTACCTGGCACCTCTGCCTGGGGAAAGAGAATTTTCTCAGTTAAAATATGGTCTACAGAGAAGAATTAATTAAAGATGCCAAGAGAGCTAAATTTATGTTCACAGAATGCAACCGTAGTAGGATGGAAAGCAATTCTGTCACCAAATTAAGAGTAAAAAAAGACCATATTGAAGGAAAAAAATCACACTTCACTTGCAGGTCTACCATTACCATAATCTAATGTGCTGGACAATAATATTTCAGAAAATGCACAGTTTTAATTACGTCCAGCCACTTGCCTCGCCCTGGAGAGCTCCCTGCCGCTAACAGACATCATGCTCCGTCCCCTCCACAGGGAGGTTCTGGTTTCCCACACTGTCACCAACACATCATGATCTTTTAGATGACCGCCGTTCTGGAGGGAATGCAGTGACACCGTGGCTGTGATCTGCGTTTCCACGATGCTGCTGATGCTGAGCACCCTCTCATTTTATCTTCTTGGGAGGAGTGCCTGATCAAATCCCCTGCTCGTTTAAAAATCGGGCAATTTGTCTTGATTACTGAGTTGGGAGGGTCCTTTTTATACTCTGGGCACCTAGACCCTCATCAAATACGTAGGGCACAAACGTGTTCTCCCATCCCGTGGTCCGATGTCTTCTCACCGACTTGATGAGTCATCCGAAACATACCAGTTTTCTATTTTGGTGAAATCAGTTTTATCTGTCCTTCCTCATGACACTTGTGCTTCTGTGTTACATGGAGGAAACCATCACTCAATTACAGGCCACAAAGCCTTCTCCCTGGTTCCCCTCCAAGAGCTGAACAGCTTGGCCTCTCACACTAGGTCTTGGGTCGGTTCTCTGCCAGCCCTGCGTTTGGTGAGAGGTTGGGGGCTCACACACACGCGCGCGCACACACACACACACACACACGCCTCTGCTGCAGGCATGTGTTTAGAAGACGCTCTTGGTTGCTTGCTGAATGGTGGTGGCCCCCTTTTTGAAAATGGAGCAACAGTAGGTTAGGGTTTATTTCTGGACTTCCGGTTCTAGTTCACCCCTCATCCCAGCTGCACACGATCTTGGTCGCTGCAGCTTCGTGGATCAGTTCTGAGGCTGCCCAGTGTGAAGCCCAGCCTCGTGCTCCCTGACACCCGCCTTGCCTAGGGAAGCGCCCCTGACTCCCCTTGAGAGCTGTGGATTCAGCAGGCACTGCAGAGGCAGGGGCCTCCCACAGGGATGGTGTTGGATCTGCAGATGAACCTGAGGAGCCTTGCCTCCTTTGGCAGGAGCAGGGCAGAGGCCGCTGGTTTTCTGTCTGCCTGGCCCCCCTGCCCGGGGCGTCCAGGGAGCACAGACTGCGCCTGCCCGAGCCGTCTCCCTCTGCACCCGTGGGCCCGGCTGGGGTGCCGGCTTCCTCCACCCAAGTCTGGGACAAGTGAGGTCCAAGAAAATCCCCTGACCTCCCCGGCCAGCCCCGCTTCTCCTCCCCACCTCAGAGTCTTCTGAGGTTTCTTTTCTGTTTGTTTTGTTTTTGAACTTGTTTAGTTGAGCTTTGGGGAAAGAACAGGGAGAGCTCATTTCCCCCATCTTTCCGGAACTGGAAATCAGCCCTATTTCTTTTAAAAGCCTCCTGAGCTCATCCCTCTCCCACCATCTCTGTTCTTTTCACAGACAGGGCCAATCTTTATTTCCATCGAGCACCCCAAATACGCTTACCGTAAAGTCCCTTTTTCAGACCGTTCTACTATTTTAATTTCATCTGAAGTTAATTCATATTGTGATTGATTTGGGTTTGTCAGCCATTATCCTTTTTCTTCAGATATTTTTAAAAATTGCCTTCATTACAAATTCAAATCTGGGAAGCCCCTTTTTCTCCACACAAAGAGCACATAAATGTGGACAGCAGAGAGCATCATTTCTAAAAGAACATCAAGAGAAAGTGAAAGACAACATTCACAGGCACTGATCCATCTCCCAGGGGGCACAGCAACCCCGGATCACCAGGCACCAAGGTTTCTATGGTTGACTTGAAACCAGAATCTATGGCTGAATTCCTCTGCTTCTCACCGAGCAATGAAACTAGAAATTCCACCGAGGGAAAAGCTGCTCCCACCCGATGCTCCTAGAGCATCCCCAGGTTTTCCACTTGGGAGACCTTGAGCTTCGTTTCCCACTAGCCCTTGGCTGTCTCCCATGGAGTTCCAGGATTCTGTACCTCTTTGTGTGCAAAGGCAAATGAAAACTCTCTTTGAACAGAACAGGATATTGGGGTGTAACCTCCGATATTTAAAAACATGGGTTCGCAAGTGACAGAAGGGGTTTCTCAGTGCCACAGGAGGAAACAGAAACGATCTGAAGACGCCGGGTGGCCCTGCACCACAGTCGGATGGAGCTCCAAAGCCTAAGTAGCTACTCATTCACGAAGGGCCTGTGTCTCACTCTGACCAGGAACCGGAATTCAGGACAGGTTACAGGCAAGTCCTCAAGGCCCCAAATGGACACAAAGAGCAGGAGGCCCCCTCCTAGGCTACCAGAGACGTCGCTGCTTCAGACTGCTGCCCGGGATCACCGAGTCGGCTGCAGACAGCTGGTTTCCAGGCTCATCCTGGGGAAGGCGCCCCTCTCTGTCGCTCTCACCCTCCTTCCCCAGCTTCAGCAGTGCCCCACGCATGCCTGGTCTGCAGACACAAACATGGGTTTATCCACGATCCACGGGACATGAGATTCCAGAGTTCACGGCTGTGTTCTTCTTTGTCCCACAGTCAGCCCCTCAGAATGACTCAGAACCGGACTTCCCAGACTCCTTTCTAACATGGGGGGGCCACTTCTCTCCCCCAGGCCCTGACTTCAAGTGGAGAGCCTGGCTTGTTCCTGCCCTGGTGCCCTATCACACCTTGGGACCCAGAGGCCAGCGGGCCTGCAGCTTTGCCGACACTCAGCCGCCCATCATCCGTGCAGACCACAGGGAGTCCAGCTGTGCCCTCTCCCTGGTTCCTCGCATAGTCTGCTGCTGTGGTCACAGCGGAGACCTGGCCACATCACAGCGACATCCGGAACAGGGTCCAAATAGCCTTTCTCTGTTTTTCTTATTTTAAAATATCTATTAATTTGATTTTGGGATATTTTATGGGCTGCAACCTTTCATCCTGTTTGAAATAAAGTAAAATCCAAATCAATGAAATATTTCTTCAATTTCATGTTTTATTCATTTCTGACATGAGGGTGACCACATATACGATGCCCCTGTGAATGTAAGGCGTATGGTGTCAACCACCCTGGAATGCCACTCCTGGAACGCCAGCAGATGCCTCACTCAGGTGTGCAGCAACCCCGACGCCCTGGAAGAGAGACTGACGGAGGACTCACGGGAGACCCAGGACTCCTCTGTGTGTTTGGCCAAGGGGGACCAGGCCAGTGTCTGCTTTTGAAGTCACCTACCTCAGTCAAGGTCAGTGCAGCTCCTGCCCCCCTCTGATGTGGAAGACCTCACTGTGGTTTAAGGACACAGCTTCTTCTTTCTTCTTTTGCTTTGTGCCCTAGAGGTTTTCAGCTGGTCACACTGTCACAGAGCATCCTGTCCAAGTACTGACCCATACCCTGACCCCATCTTGGAATGAAAGCCAGATGTCTGAATGAGTCCAGTCCTGTGCCAGGTCCTGTGCCAGCTCCAGCCCCCTCTCAGACTGTGCCCTGGAGTCCTGCAGTGCCCTGGAGAGGTCCCAGGGTCCTGTCTCCGCAGCCAGGCCCTGGCTTGGCATCCCCACTCAGGAGCAGCTCCGCGAGGTCAAGCTGGGAAGGCATCTGCATCTCCAGTCAAGGAGTTGGTACCTTTGGTCCAATTTCACTCCTTGGCATTTGCCCCGGGGAACCTGCTGAGAAAGGGGATGGGATTTATGTGCAAGTGTGGTTTACAAAACTCCAGTGTGGAAAACAAGATGGGAATCTTTAAAAGGGGGCAGGTTGAATAAACTGACCACAATTGCCATGGACACTAGGCGGTAACTGAAAATCACGCTTTCCAACTATCTTCCGTGGGCAAAATCTCAAAATTCAGTCTGCTGCGAAGGTCACAAAACAGTTCATCAGGTACCAATATCAGTGCTTTGCAATCGGATACATCACAGGAAAATGAGGGGATGGAGCTACAGAAATGTGACTATGCGCTGGGTGAAAAAAGGCCAAGATTTCTCTGACTTCTCAAGATCCGCTACAAAGAATCTATGCTGCTGAATTTATACGCGAGTTACAATAAGAAGAGTCAACTTCGTTTTTAAAATCATTGCAACTCCTACAAAAGGACCTTTGTAGCGTGAAAAGAACCGGAGCCACCCGCGCCGGTCCGGGAATAACAGCAGCCTCGGCCGCCGATTGGCTGGCGGAGGGTCAGGGCCCTTGCCCCAGGAGGCGGGGCCGAGCGCCACTTCCGGGGGCGGGGCCTCGGCCGCCGCCGCGCGCTCGGGAGCCGGGCGGTCTCCATGACAACCGACTGGGCCCGAGCGCGGCCCCAGCGTCGCCGCCGCCGCCGCCGCGCCGGCCCCGCCCGCACAAAGGCCGCGCGGTGACCGCCCTCCGCCGCCGCCCGGCCCCGCCCCGCCCGGCGCCTGCACCTGCCCGAGGCCGCGCGCTGCCCGCGCCCCGCGCTGACCGGGAAGCAGTTCCGCGCGGGCGCCGCGGTGACTCATCCGCCTGCTCGCGTCCCCGAGCGGGCCATCTTGGTCGCGGCCGGCGCGGCGGACCCAGCGCGGAGGAAGCCGCGGAGACCCCAGGTACGTGCGCCCGCCCCGGCCGGCCTGGGTCGCGGCGCCGCAGCCCCGCGGCCGCAGGTGCAGCCTTTGTTCTCCCCCAGGTGGGCGCGGGGCTCCTCGCGGCCGCGCCGCCCCCGCGCCCCCTCGCGCAGGCGGAGCTGCGAAACAACCTCTGCTTGTCCCCTAGGACCCGGAGCCAGTCCGCCTCGCCCGGCCGCCGTGGCCCCGAGGTCCGCCGCGAGGAGCGCATCCCGAGCCGCCTGACCCTGAGGCCTGCCCGCCCGAGTCCCTGGGCCTGCGCCCCGCCCGCCTTGCGCTGCCGCCCCGAGGCCCCAGATTCTGGTTCCCGGTGCCTCTGCGCCCACCCGTGGGCCTCAGCCCGCGGCCGACCCCGGCCAGCATGGTCCAGCCACAGACCTCCAAAGCCGAAAGCACGGCCTCCGCCGCTCCTGCAAACGCCCAGATGGATGACGTGATCGACACCCTGACCTCCCTGCGCCTCACCAACTCTGCGCTGAGGCGGGAAGCCTCCACGCTGCGGGCCGAGAAGGCCAACCTCACCAACATGCTGGAGAGCGTGATGGCCGAGCTGACCTTGCTGCGCACCAGGGCTCGCATCCCGGGGGCTCTGCAGATCACGCCGCCCATCTCTGCAATCAGCTCCAATGGGACCCGACCCATGACCACACCTCCAACTTCTCTGCCGGAGCCCTTTTCTGGAGACCCAGGCCAGTTGGCGGGGTTCCTGATGCAGATGGACAGATTCATGATCTTCCAGGCCTCCCGCTTTCCAGGTGAGGCCGAGCGAGTGGCCTTCCTTGTGTCCCGACTGACAGGGGAGGCAGAGAAGTGGGCCATTCCCCACATGCAGCCAGACAGCCCCTTGCGAAATAACTATCAGGGCTTCCTGGCCGAGTTGCGGAGAACCTACAAGTCCCCTCTGAGGCATGCGCGGCGCGCCCAGATCAGGAAGACTTCTGCCTCCAATAGGGCTGTGCGGGAGCGCCAGATGCTGTGCCGCCAACTGGCGGCAGCGGGAACCGGGCCCTGCCCTGTGCATCCCGCCTCCAACGGGACCAGTCCAGCGCCAGCCCTGCCTACCAGAGCCCGGAACCTTTAGGGATCCAACACCCCCTGATAGCATCTGCAGTCACCAGGTAGCATAGGCTCTTTGCTGCCGAGAAGAAATGTCCATACAACCGCATCGCCCCATTTGAAGACATCTCTCCCTGCCTCCGGGTCCACTGGAGGTCTTCCTTCCATCCCTCTTGGTGGTCTCTCACCTCCTTGTGCTTCCTGTCGCATCCTAGCTCTGCCTGCTGCCCACCGCATGCTTCCCTCTTGCTTGCAGCCCTCTACTCCAGTGGTCATCACCCTGCCACCCTGGCACGCTGACCCCACAGTGCGCCCAGGACTAGGGCTGACCTCCCAGCCCCGCTGTTCATGGATGTTCCTCCTGTTCCCCTCTGTCCAAGTGCCCTCAGCAGCTCCCTGCCTGGTATCCTGCTCTTGGCAGTGAGCTCTGGCTGGAAAGAAACCAATTTGACCAAGCTGGTGGCCTGTGCATACCTGAGAAGGTCTGGCCACCTGCCTGCCACGGGTCGCCAGCCTTGCCAGGACCAGTGTAGCCAGTAGGGCTTTGTTGGTGGCCAGGTGAGCACTCTGCTAGGGACGTGGTTGTAGCAAGTAATGGAAGGCAGCCCTCGCCGTGCAGGTGGACACAGTCCAGTGTGCCTGGTTGCTCCATGGAGGAGGACAGCATTACAGCTAAAGGAGAACCTTCTGGAAGATGCCCTCCCATGTTCTGATGGCACCAGGAATTGGGGATTCTGCACTTGCCCCCTGAGGAAGGCCATAGTAGTCTGGGACCCTGGGCAGTCATCAGGCTGTGACTAGTGACTGGATCTCCAGGGGCAGCTCACAAGCTGCTAGCATATGGTCACCCTTCTGCCCGCATCCCTCTGTGTGGGACCTTGTCTTGGTTGAAGCCCATTCCCTCTCCACTCAGGTGCCACGTGGCCTTCCCCTCAGCCTTTCAGCCACCCACACCACCTCCAGGTCTCCAAAGATGCCATGTGGCTGCGTCTGGGCCATTTGCCCAAGAGCAGATAGACTCCCTCTTTTAACAAGACCCGGCTCCTCTGGGAAGCATCACTAAGCCCTTGACACCCGGTGTCCTGCCTCTGGCCGCCATACCCAGAGTCTGGGTGACGTTCGTGCAGGTGAAGAGCTGCGGACTGCCTTGACCCTAATGCAGTGACATGCATGCGTGTCCTGATTGTGAGGGGCAAAAATGTGCATGCCTCTGTGCGGACAGCCTTGGCCTCCTCTCTGAGTACAACCAGGACATCGTGTTCCAAGGGAGACTGGTCAGGCCTTCCGACTGCGATGCCTCCCACATTCCAGTGCCAGGAACACTGCATTTCTAGGACCACCTGGACCGTGGTGGGGAGATGGTCGTCTTCCCGGTGTTAATCTGTGCCTGTCTGAGTGGTCCTGGCTGGACCACAGAAAGCCCACCTCTGCATACACCCAGAGTTGTTGTGTCTTGGGACCCCAGAAGCTGGGTTCTGGGGCGCACCCCTCCTCTGAAGAGCTTTGACAAAGCTGGGAAAGTGACTGTGACTCCAGGCGACCACTGCCGTGCCAGGCTGGGGTCCGCAGTGCTCTGGGGTTCACAGGCCACACCACCGCTCGTGATGAGCTCTGTTAGCCCAGACGCCCTGCCGCACAGCTGCCTGCACACAGGCAGCAGGCTCCCCCCGGCAGCCCAGGCTGCTCAGGGGACCATGGTGCTCAGTGGGAACGGGGGGCCCGGCACTCCACGCAGAGCCGCCCTGCACAGCGATCGCCCTGTGCGCAGCGCCCTCCGTCTCTAGCGGCTGCATCTGCCAGATAGAGGTGTCTCCAGGTGGTGGTGCGGTGGCACCTGGGGAATCCAAGCCTGCGGGGGACCAGACACCTGGAAGGATTCCCCAGACCCCGCCCAGCCAGGGGAGCAGAGCCAGCATGGAAACTGGCGAGTCTGCCATCCACCAGCCCTGGCTCTGCCTGGTGGCTCTGTGAGCGGGCCCTTGGTGCCTGGGCTGGCGGCCTTTGGTGATCTGGTGGTGTCTGTCTCTTGGTGCTTATGTTGGGGGGGGCATCATTGGCCCTCTCGATGGCTCCCTGCAGCTTGGAACCTGGAGCAGATGAGAGAGGGTCACGGGCTCCCCCTCCATGCTGGACTTGGAAGGAGGCCACATGGAGGTGCCAAGGCCGCTGTGGCTCTAGTGCAGGACATCTCAGTCCCCAGCCCAGCAGGCTAAGACCCAGCCCTGCACAGTCCCCAAGGGAGACCACAGTGACGGGCGGGTCAGGCTGCAGAAGGAAGTGGGGAAGCAGGTGCTTTGTACATACTTTGAGGTTATTTCTCTTAACTTTAAGAAAACAAGTAACAGTTCACACACGGGACAGGAGTGGAGGTAATAGTGCATGTGAGGGTTTGTGTCTTGTGTTGTTGGCACTTGGGGCACGATGTTGTGGCTGCTGTCTGGCTGCGTGTCACCCATCTGGTGAGTAGGCTTCGCTGCATTCCAGGCAGTCAGAGGTGAGGTTTGGTGGGGCGTCTTCCTGGTCTGGTGGTTCGTGTGACCGTGGGATTGACGTTGTGTCCTGACACATTCTGGTGACTTTTAGGAGCCAGCCTTGGCCCCGGTGAGTATCTGTCAAGTGTGAAGAGTACATGTGACAGCCTGTCAGCACAGAGGGCCAGCCCCACAGGAGCCCGGCCAGGGAGCACAGCCTCCGCTGGAGGAGCTGCCCGGGCTCTCGGCCTACAGGAGGGGAGGCCGTGGGGACACTGGCCAGGCTGGGTTAACTCGGGTGCATGCTGGGGCCCATCTTAGGCCCTCTGCTTGGGAGGCAGGTGCTTGGAGGCCTGGGGAGGAAGGCGGGAGATGGGCTCCTGGGTGAGGGGAAGCCTCTGCTGGGCCAGCAGAACCGCTGTCCCCGCAGGGCTGGGTGGTGACCCCAGTCTGGCAAGAGTGCTTAGAAGGGAGCTGTCCGGGACAGGCAGTGTGTCAGGGTCTCGCTGGGCACTGTGTGGGGCGTGGCGGGCTGGTCCAGCACAGGGGCATCACTGAGGGGGCCCAGCTGCTCACCTGGCAGACCAGGCCTTCCGCTGTCCACGCAGCCTGCGCAGGATGGCGGTTTGGGGAAATCAGCAGGGCAGAGAAGCGAGTTTAACACCCAGGTATCCCTCCAGCCCACGCCCCCTGTGTGGCTGTTTTGCATTTTATGTGATGAAGACACTGCCCTCCGTGTGCCTCTTGTCACTGACACATCCGCCTTTCCCCTTGCTGCTCATCATCTGTGAAGTGGCTGTGAGGGGACAGCAGTGCCCAGTGCGGAGCCATACCGGGCCTTTGCTGTCAGAAGCTAATGAAGGTCTGCACAGTGTCCCCGGGCGGCTCACTTCCCTGTGACTGCCTGGGAGTGGGGCTGCTGAATTAGAGGGTGGAGACCCCGGGGCTTTCCCTGCTGCTGATGTGGTTCCAGAGTGTCTGGATCCACTTCTCTGCCACCAGCAAGGGCAGGGTGCCCGCCTTGCCAGGCTGGGTGCCGTCAGGCCGAGTGCCCGCTGACTTGGTCGTGGATCGACACTGCGTTGGTGTTTCTTTGGCTTCCAGCTCGGCTGAACACCTCCGTGCCGCGCAGCCGTGTCTCGTGGGTCGTCCGTGTCCCTGGCTCCCCCGCCTGGGATCTGACGCATGTGTGAACCTGTATCTATTAAAGACACTAACCCGGCGTGTCTGCTCTGCTCGGTCGCTCAGGTTTGCCTGGAATCTGGACACACAGCTTCGTCCCTCACAGCGCTGCCCACCAGGCCACAGGACACCGGCTGCCCTGGCTGTTCTGTGAGCGCCTATAACAGGTGCCCCAGGCACGTGGGCTCCCTGTTGAGTCAGCTGCAGGCGTGACAACTGAACCTGGGGTCCCCCTCTGGGTCCCGGCGGCCTCACTCTGGCCTCTGCCAGAGATCACTGAGAACCCCGAAGAGCATTGGGCCCATAGGTTTTCTCTACCAGCTCTCACCCACTGTCAATTAAAACAGCTGTAAATCATTATTTAAAAGGTAAATGATGCTCATGGTGTGTCGGCAGACGTCGGTCAGCGTCAGTGGAGACTGCTTTCCAGAACAGTTCAGTGGGGAAGGGCAGCGTGGTGTACAGGGCTGCCAATTCCTTCACCGTGGGCTTAGTGGAGGCCAGCTGGGGTCTCGGGCCTGCTTCTGAACATGGCCTTCAGGGTCCCATGTCACGGACCCCTGAAACATGCCCCTGAAGGCTGCAGCTAGACTGGGGGGCTCGTCGAGGTTAATCATGGAAACAGTTTGCCTCAGAGACCCCAAAGGGTCGGCCCCACTATGAGAACCCCTGGATGTGAAGGGACAAGAGGAGGCAGTCCTGCCACGTCAGGTGCCCCTTCTATGGAATTCGTGTGGCACGGAGCACAGATGAGGCTCTGCTGGTCTGAAGGCTCGGGCTGCCCTGGGGTGGGCGCTTGGGCACTCCCCACCCCGGCATTCCCCTGCATGGCGCAGTCTCCCCTGCCCAGCCCGACCCTTGCCCTGACCTCAGCAGGTCCCTGCTTCCCACCCTGAACCTCCCTGTGTAACCTGGTGGGTTTTGTCACTTGCATCTGCATCTCAGGGGCTCTCGTTCTCACCAGATGATTGAAGCCAGGCTCAGCCTCTCCCCCAAATCCCAGCACAGCACGGAAGGCGAGCCGGCCTTGCTGACTGCAGGGTGGAGCTGGGCTCCTGCCAGGGCAGCCCACGGCAGGCCTGGCTGAGGTTCCACCGGGAGTCCTGTGCCTGCTGCCAGGTGGGCACGGGGAAGAACTCCATGTCCCAGCTGGCTGGCCTGGTGCCTGCCACTGTCCTCTCCCACACTCAAGGTGAGTGCTTGGTGCCCTGCTGCCGTCCCCAGATGTTCACAAGCACCTGCTCCCACCCCTGCCCTGCCTGACAGTGGAGGGCCTCCAGCCAGCCCTGCCCATCCTGCCGACCGGCCCAGTCTAGGCTGGAGACCAAGAGAGGCTGGGGCTACCTCCATCCTGTGGCCTGGAGACCACCTCCAGCCATGCTGTCCCCTCCCAGTAACCCAGGTGTCACCTGGCCCGTTACCCAGGTGTCTGGCTTCTCTGTGGGTCTCAGCCCAGCCTGGGTCTCTGTTCACCGCCATGGCCTCTCAGGCTGCCCTGCTCTTCCTCCACTGCCAAGGCCCCTGCCTGTGTTCCCACCCCCGCCCACCCAGGTCACACCCACTGAAGGTGTCACCTGACACTGTCACTGACCTTTACATTCTCTCCCCACCTGACTGCTCCTTGGGGGCGAGTGGTTCTGCCCACCGTGTCTCCTGCACCCAGCACCCCATGGCAGCCCTCTGAGCAAACTTGGAGACGCCAATGAGCCCCACGCACACTCTGTCCTATTCTCTCTTATAGAATGGGGTCACCTGTGCACACGGCTCTGCCCACTTGGGACGCAGTGGGAATTCTGGGAATGCGGTCCATAGCGAGTGGGATTCATTTCTGGACTCCTCTCTTGGCCCAAGCTTCCCTTTCCTTTGAGGTCCAACTTGGTCACACCTAGAGCTGCAGTTCCCTAGGGAGTGGGCGTCCCCTGTCACTGAGCAGTCCCCTCAGCCGCCCAGCACCCGGCCGGTGCAGGCAGTCAGGGAGCTGGTGGTGACACCTCGCAGCACCCACAGCGGTAGGAATGATTCTCAGAGGATCGATCGCACAGATGTCCCGTGTCCAGCCAGGGTGACCGCTGGGCCCCGGGGAGCAGAGTCCATTTTTCCCAAATGGGTGAGGCCTGGTGTAGATCAGAGACACCGATTCCTCTGCTGTTTTTCAACGTTGCCACGTGTGGTAGATTGCACGCGCCCCCCAAAATTCACGTGTAGAAATCCTCCCCCCACATGATGAAGCTGGGAAGCGGGTGGTGCTCAGGCCATGAGGGGGACCTGGGGACCACACAGACACAGCCAGCCTCTGACGGCCAGGAGCAGGTCCTGCCAGACTCAGAGGCGGCCAGCACTGTCCTGTGAACTCCCAGCCTCTGGTCAGCGAGACGTAATTCCTGTGGCCCCCGGTCTGTGACACCTCATGGCCCCAGTCTGAACCCACGGTGCTGAAGCCACGCTACTTCTACAAGTTCAGAGGTTGACTCGGCTTTTCCCGTAACCACGACTCCTGCAGATGATGGGACTTTCCGTGACTTTGCAAGAGTCTCTCAGTTCGTCTCTGCTCTTGCTTCGGCAGAGGCCTGGAGGTACCTGCTGCAGGTTCCGGTGGCCTCGGGGCTGTGACCAGCCGTCTCGTGGCCCTGTGTGCACGTGCTGGCTTGGTCCCATTGCCGCGGCTACAGCTGATCCCACTGAACCAGGTTCACCCGCCCGGTTCTGGACGGGAGGCCGACGGCGCGCCCCAGTTTCAGCAAGGACCTCGTGCTGCGTCATGACGTGGGGAGGGCAAGCCTGCCAGCTTGGCTCTTCCTCTCCTCAAGAAGCCACGAATGCCACCAGGGCCACCTTCATGGCCTGTCTAAGCCTGATCACCTCCCCAAGGTTCCACCTCAAAACACCATCAACCCAGTTTGGGGATGGTTGCCAACACATGAGCTCTTAGGGACGCGTCCCCCGTGGCGGTGTCTCCGAGGAGCCCACGGCTTCCTGCAGTGCTAGGAGAGGGGCTTCTCCATCCTCCCCACCACGCCTCCCCTGAGGGGCTCCTCACCCCGCAGGGCAGCCCAGGCAACGGGTCACTGGGCCCTTGGCCCTCTCCCTGCCTCTCAGGGTCCTAGGGTTCGGCACGTCTGGTCATAGCAATGGCAGCTCCTCCAGCAGCCTGCCGTTTCACACCAAGCACCAGTTAGAACCAGGGGAGATGCCCGCTGGCCCTGGCACCTGCACCGGGCAGGGACGCTCAGGAAGGGCTGCGGGTCTCCAGCCGCGGGAGCAGCATGCGGGGCCAGGCTCCTGCTGATCAGGAACCGCAGTGAGCAAGTGTGCGGGAACCTGGAGGGTGGCCCACGGGCCATCAGCCACCACACCTGAGGGGGCTTCAGAGGCATCGTCCTGCCCAGTCCAGCTGGTTCTTCTCCAAGCCTGTTTTGTTCGCTCAGGGCCAAATACTGGACTACATTTCCCAGCCCCCTTCGCATCTGGGCGTGGCCAAACTGCCAGATCCTAACCAATAGGAAGGGGCGCAGGGGTCCCCTGTGCTCTTCCCCCTCCCACCAGCTTGATTAATGCCATGGGCATCTTGTAGATGAGGTTGTGAGGCACCTGGGTCCCTCAGTCACTGCCTGGGGGAGAGCTGCTGGCTGGCCAGGAGACCCACCCTCAGGGAACCCGAGCGAGAAGTGGGTGCCAGGCTGGGGCTCTCAGCAGTCAGTGTCATTTGCAGGAGCCTGTGCTGTGGGCTCTGCCTGCCCAAGGGGCGTCCAGAGGCCAGGTGGGAGTGCTGGATCCTCCTCATGGAAGGAGCTGGGAGGAGCGGGCCCTGAGGACCCCTGTGTAGGTGGAGGCACCTCTGAGAAGGGACCTGGGCATGTTGGGTCCCTACCACATGTCTGGTTGGCCAGTGGGCCCCTCCCTGCCTGTCCCGTGAGGGTCAAGGGAGTCAGGGGCCACCAACTTCGACCATCTGTTTGCAGGTCCCAAATGGATGGACATGAGACCCCCAAGCTCCAGTTCCAGCTGAGCTGAAGGCCATGAGGCAGGGGCCACAGAGCTGCAGGACCCCCGGAGTGGACAAGAAAGCAAGTGTCCGAGCACTGCTGTGACCCCACCAGCTGCAGGCACCAGGAGAGGCGGCGGGCAGAGGGGCTAGGGGCTTGTGGCGCCTGGCAGGGCCCAAGGGGGCAGTGGGGACGGGAGGAGAGCCCTCCCTATGGCTGAACTGCCAACACCTGGGCAAACGTGGCCAGGAAATGAGGGGCGCCCTGCCCCCCAAGCCTCTCCAGGGCCACAGAGAGCTCTGGCCCCCGCCCCCACCTGAGTTCAAGTCCACCGTTCTTCAGAAATCAGCAGGGATCAGCCTGAGACTCCAGGAGGCCATCCTTAGGATGACCGTGACAGGGAACCTGGGACTGCGGCCTCGGGCAGAATGGGACCTTCTACTTGGCAGGACAGGGGGACGGGGGCTTGGCACTCCATCAGATCGGGGTTGGAGGGTGGAGCTGGGTCTGCTCACACTCCCTCAAGTGGACACTGTAGCTGGAAACGGTCCACGCCCAAACCTGAAGTGAGGCCCCAGGCTGTCCAGGGCAGAGGCAGAGGAAGTGTGCGGTGGCTTGCTGGCCCCCAATGGCTCCTTCAGGGCCTGAGTGCAGCCTGGGAGCAGCACTGCCCAGGGCTGCCAGCTCCCAGCAGCCTTTGGGGTCCTGTATGAGGAAGTGACCAGGGCTTGCCCGCCGGCCACCCACCTGCTGAACCAGGGCAAGTGGACCTGCCCCAGAACTCACTCTGGTGAAGCAGGGACAACCCCGCACACAAGGGAGAGGACCCAAGGGTGGGAGAGGGCAGCAATTCAGATGTGGGGTCAGGGAGGCCCCCCGGAGGCTGGCATCTGAGCTGAGGCCTACTGGGCTGTGGAGGACCAGCCTCAAACTTGGACCTGGTTCCTGAGAGGAAGAATCACCACGGCCCGTGAGCCTCGAACCAGCGGTGGCCCAGACTCAAAGAAATGTGTGTTTCCAGCTTGGGGATGTAGTGAATACACAATTTTATATTTTTTATAAAAGTGGTGCTTACACCTGTGATCCTAGCAACTCAGAGGCCGAGGTGGGAGGATAGCAGGTCCAAGGTCAGCCTCAGCAACTTAGTGAGACCCTGCCTCAAATAGAACAATGGAAAGGCTGGGGATGTGGCTGTGGTTAATACCCCTGGGTTCCATCCCTGGACCAATAAAAAAGTCTTAATGTGACACATTTTACTATGCTATTTAATAAGATATTTTGTCACACGGAGGTGTTTAAGCCTTTTTTTTTTTGTTCCCTGCTGTGACCAAAAGACCCGACAAGAACCATGAGTGGAGGAGAAGTTTCCTGGACTCCCGGTTCCAGAGGTCTCAGTCCACGGATGGCCGACTCCGCCGCTCAGCCGTGGCAGAGTGCATGGCAGAGGATCGCAGCTCAGGACGCGGCCATCAGGAGGCAGGGAGCGCTGCTCTCCAGGGAGGAGGTGTAAATCCCAGGGCACACTCCGTGACACACCTCCCAGCCACACCCTGCCCGCCCACAGTCACACCCAGTTAATCCCTGTCAGTGGATTGACCCACTGACTGGCTCACACCTCCCCAAACCCAGGCCCTTCACCTCTGAAAATTCCTGCATCGTCTACACTTGAGCTCTTGGAGGAGACCTCACATCCAAACCGAAAGAGGAGGTGCGTAACTTCCTTTGTTGTTCTTCCCTGGTTGGCGATCTGTCTGTACATCCCTCCCTGTCTATCATCTATCTATCATCTATCTCTCTATCTATATCTGTTTTCATTCTCTAAACTTCCAGACGTCACTTGCACACTGTGACACACTCAGCTTGTGTGCCGCAGCGTGGATGTGCACGGTGATGCAGGACATTTCCGTCGCTCGGAAAGTCCCCGTGCCTCCTCACCCTCTCCCACCCCAGCCAGGCATCTCTGTGCCCAGAGGTCAGCTTTAACGTGTTGCTGAACGTGCTGGGCTCGCGTCACGGGGAGGTGAGCGGCTGGAGTCACGAGCCAGACACCGGGAGTTGGGTAGAAGCAAGCATGTGGCGAGCAGCCTGCAAACTCGTTTCTGCGGAAGTGTTATGTCCTTTTATTTCTACAGGAGCAAATTATGTTCTGTTCTGTTCCCGTCATATGTTAATTAAGGTTCGCAACCATGCCCGATCACATACCATCAATGTATGTAAAGTAGGGTTTGTACACTGGCCAATCACTTTGCTTCCATTAATATCCAATCGTGTCTTATGTTTAAGGTCGCATCCATGCCCCTCCAGGTTCCCTTGACAACGGTCAGTTGTGGGTTTTGTGGGTTCTCTATCACATGCCTGGCTGAAGTGGGACGCTCCTTCCTGCAGGTTTTCCGGGCAGGCCTGTTTACCTACGGTTTCCCTGTGCGCCCGAGACATCCACGGCATTCAGCCAGAGCCTGCGACTCTTTTCTCCTACACTGATGGTTCTAGAACGTCAAGGAATGGGAGCAGGAGCCCGGGCTATGGCGTCTGGGCTTTTTTGTTCAGTATAAGGTTCCTGGAATGTGGTGGGGGCTCTCGGGTGCCAAGGTCCTCCACGGTAGGCCACCTGCTCTACACATTGGTTGACGCCTTCGCCCGCAGGGGGAGGTGTCCGTTTGAGCCGTGTGCACCAGGCGCGGTGAGCCCCCGCCGGAGTCTTCTCCCCACCGACGTTGGCACCCCTCCTGGGTAACTGCCTGGAGGGGGACTGCCCCCTCAGGGAGGGGAGTTTGGCTCTGTAAGACACGGCAAAGCCCCAGGCCGGGGGAAATGGATAAGAGGGCTCCAGAGGGGCAGCCCTTTGCGTTGTGCTCACTGTCCAGAGGGTCCTGGGACGCCCCTCCTCATCCTCACTGGGTGCTGCCAGTCCTGCTGGCTCCGGCCAGTGTGGTGGGTGCACACATCTCAAGGTGGGCTTATTACTCATTTTCCTGATTTCCGACGAGTCCAAGCCTGCTTCTGCCAGCCATGGAGGAATCTGCTCTCTTCCCTGACATTTTGTGAAAAACTCAAACCTACATAAAAGTCGGAAGAAACCATAAACACCCTCATCCCCCAGTTAGAGCCCACAGTGCCATTCTGCTACATTCTCTCATCAGCCGGGGGTGTTGAGTGACACAGTGACTCCAAGTACGCCGCCTTAGCCACAGCCCTGCTGGCAGAGGGAGCATCGCCCCACCCAGAGGGTGCCAAGCCGCTCCCCAGTCCCAAGCCTTTGCAGGACACAAGGATGCTCTGGATTCTTCCTTAAAAAGTCAAGCATTTACCTTCATACATAGACCCATGGCAAAAGGACTGCTGTGCATGCTGGGGGTCGGAGGTGGACATTGGGTTTTCCCCAGGAGGATGCGGCCATAGTTTCTAAACCAGTCCCTGAGATCCTGCTCCTCCGGCAGATCACCCTGTGGCGCTGTCTGAGGTCACATCACCACGTGCAGTTGGTCTCCTGGTCCCCGCTCTGTCTCCGTGATCCTGTCTGTTCTCGTGCCCCCCAGGCTGTCCCCATCGCGTGGCCCTCTCCCGGGCTCTGAACTCAGGAGTGCGAACCCCCCAGTTCCCTCCCAAGACAGCCTCAGAACCTCTAAGCCTGTACCTTCCCACACGGCGGTCACGGAGCACACCTGGGGACCCGAGTTGATCACAGTTAAGCAAAGTTAAAGTGAGTTCCCCCCCTGTAAAGTGCTCAGGGGAACATCTCTGTCCCCAGAGAAAGCTCCGTGGTGCTGTGCTGTTTTTAGCTCCTTCGCGATTCCATATGCATTTGAGGCTCATTTCATCCCTTCCTACAAGAAAAGGCCTGAGACTGACTGGCAAGGCCCTGGATCCGAGGTCCGTGGAGAGCTGCGCCCTCAGTGAGACTGGGTCCCGCCCGCCTTCAGGACCTGGGTCTCTCCGGCAGTGCTCAGGGCCCTTTGTGAACGCAATCCCAAGGAGTTCACTGTTCTTCTGCTGTTGGAGTTGGAACCTCTTATCAGGTTTCACTGTGCAACTGGGGTGCTCCTGTCTGAACCCACAGCTCGCTCTCCCACGTGCTCTCGTCCGGGCCGAGCCGAGACCACTTGCTAGTTCTCGGCCATTCCTCACCTTCCTCGGGCATTCCGACCTGAGTCCCACCGTCTGCAAACAGTTTCATTTCTACCTTCTCGTTCTGCACACCTTTTGCCTCTTTTCCGTGGGCTCGTGGTGCCAAGCCCTGAGTGGCCCCGCTGGCTGCTGACTGCTGACCCCAGGGGCGGGTGCTGGGTACCTCACCACCAGTAGACGGCCTTCATCGTGTTCAGGAAATTTCCCTCTATCCCTAATTGCTGACTTTTTGTTTTAAAATCATGAATGAAGTTTGAATTTTGTTAGATGCTTTTTGTATCTATTTAAATGATCATTTTATTTGCTTATACATTTAATATAGTAAATTACGCTGATTGGTTTCCAAATGCCAAGCCAGCCTGCTCTCTGGGATGAGCCATCGTGGTGACTGGACATCTCCCTTTGCAGACCGCAGCTCGGGCCTGTGCTCAGGCCTTCGCTGTTGTCAGCAGGGAGGTGGGTCGAAGGCTCTGTCAGGGACGCTCACCTGCTGGGACCGGCTGAGCTCTCCCTCCTGTTTCTGGAGAGTGCTGAATTATTTCTTCCATCATGTTTGGTGGGACATTTGAGTGAAGCCACCTGTGTCTGGAAGCTTCTCTGCAGCCGTAAGGTGTCCGGCAGCGCTCGCTCTGGTTTCCCTGGTGGCCCTGCAGGACTGACCTGGCTCAGCTCTTTAGTGGGCTTGGGAGTCTGTCGACCTTTGAGTGAGGTTGTCAGGTTGTGGCGATCTTTCTAGTGTCTTGAAGCCTGGAGTCCTGGGGTCCTGGGGTCCTGGGGTCCTGGGGTCCTGGCGCCTTGCGCTTCCATTCCCAGGTGGTGGTCAGTGAGCTCCTCCTTTCCTGTGGTCACTGACCGGAACTCACCATCTCACAACCCCAGCAAAGCCCCGAGTTCGACCCCACTGCTTTTTTCTGCCCCTTTTCCGGGTTGGAGGCTCTGTCCTTCCCAGTCCTTCCTTCCTTCCTTCCTTCCTTCCTTCCTTCCTTCCTTCCTTCCTTCCTTCCTTCCTTCCTTCCTTCCTTCCTCCCTGCCGCTCCTTTAACTCGTTCTTCGTCTTTGAGTCTCCTACGACAATGACGACAATGACGGAGGTGCCTTGGCCTCTGCTTCCCAGAGCAGCGGGACTTGGGGGCTTTGGCTTGGAGGACTCCCCAGCAGGGGGCCAGGAGCAGCTCCACAAGGCTGGGGGCGAGGCGGGGCCTTTGGTCTCCTGGCCGGGCCTGCTGCTTCCGGTCAGCAGTGAATGGGACCCAGGAGAGAGCTCGTGGGCAGGAGGTGCCGGTTATTCCAAATGCCCACAGGTCCTGCAGTCAGCCTGTGAGAAATCCTGGCCATTTTCTCCCTGCCTGTTTTATGGTGGCCGTTTCCCCAGTCCTTGTGAATATTATGGTTTGGATATGAGGGCCCCCAAAGTTCCCGTGTCGTTCAGGCAGAAGCGTGCAGAGACGAAATGAGATTGTGAGCGCTGTGATCTGATCAGCCCACCCTCACTCAGTGCACTGACTGGGGGGCAACCGTGGCAGGCATGGCTGGAGAAGGTGGGTCCCTGGTGCCCTGGAAGAAGGTGCCTCTGCCCTGTGGCCCCCTCCCCTCCCCTCCCCTCCCCTCCCCTCCTTCCTGATCCCGCCATAAGCGGGGCCACTCTCCTCCACCACGCCCTTCCACCATGATGCTCTGCCTCACCGTGGACCTAGAGCCATGGGGTCACCTGGCTGTGAACTGACACCTCTCAAACCATGAGCCCCAAATTAACCTCCCTTCCCCTGAACTGTGCTTGCGGGTACCTGGGTCACAGCAGAGCCCGTGGAGGCCCAAGGCCGTGGCGTCCCCACCCCGTGGAGTTCCTTCCCTTCCGTGCTCTCCCCCTCGTGGACTCGGGAGAACGTGGTCTTGTGGATTCTGCCCCTTCACCTCCTGCTCAGGCGCAGAGAGAGTGCTCTTTGGTGGCTTTCTACATCCTAAGCCTCAACTGACGCTTTAAAAACAATTAAGAAGGAAAAATAATTTATCCTGCTCCAGACCCACTGAGCTTTCCATTTTGAATATCTGCAGATGGTCCCTCATTACTGTCCCTTCACGCACAGGCCCCGGCTGCTCAGACCACTCTCTATCTCTCCCGATCTTAACTTTTTCTATGTCTATTGATTTGCACGTGTTCACTATTGAAAATCTAGGGAATCGTCTAAAGAAAGCAGTAAGATTAACACAGCGCTTTCCACCCACCTGGAGAAAGAGCTCCTACGTTTCACAACAGATCCCTCTCCTCTCGGTTTTAAATATAATAATTTAGGTACAAAATAATCCACACTTATAAAAATTAAAGCAATACAGAGAAATATAGAGTAAGGCATGTAAACAGCCCTTTGTGCCTTGAATGCCCTGCTGATTTGAATATGGCTCAGCCAACACGCAGGTTGAGATCTGGTCACCAATGTCATGGGGTTGAGAGGTGCAGGAACTTTGGGGGACGTGGGGTCCTTAGGAGGGACGATGCTGCTCTCTTGGGGCTGGGCTCGTTGCCAGGAGAGCAGGTGATTGTGAGGTCGCCTCTTGTGTTTGTCCCCCCACCCCACACCCTCCCCTGCCCGCCCCTCCACATGCTGCCATGGGTGGACACTGTGCAGAACCCCCGCTGGGACCCAGCTCTTCAACCTCCCAGCCTCTGGAACCACCAGCCCAAATAGAGTTCTTCCCTTTTCAATGAGCCAGTCTCAGGCATTTGTCACGGCAACGGAAAATAGGTTGGCACTGCCCAGTCCTCCCAGGACGTGCCCACTGTCGGCCCCACGGGTCCCCTTCAGCCTGGTCCCGTGTGAATAATGCCCACCACTGGCTCACACCCCAGCTAGGCAGAGCTCAGTCACACGGCCCAGCCCGAGTGGCACCACCCCCAGAGGGAGACACGGGGAACTGGCCCCCTCGTAGTCCATCCCCTGTCCACAATCAAGTTTGTATTTCTTTTCCTTAGCCCAGCCCACACGTTTCTTGCTACAGTGGGGCCTGATTTAATTGCATCCGGTTTACTTTAACTCTCTTGCTGATGCGTGCTGGGGTGTCCCTCCTTTCCCAGGGACCACAGCTCTCAAGTTTTCAGGATTCCAGTAGTTTTTGGCTCTGGGGCTTCCTGCTGGCCAACCCATCCCCTGGCAGATGAGGGTCTCTCCCCACCGAGACAGGCCTCTCAAACCGACTCCCTTTCTCATTCAACCTGCCGGGCTGGGCTTCTGGCAGCCAGTGAGGGAGCTGACCAAACCTCCTCATCTCAATCAGCCACTTCACCTTCAATCATTCAGGCACTTCAACAGGGAGTTGTTCATTTCGTGGAGATTTTAAAATTGATCAGCATAACATCAGGCTGAAGTGTTCTCTGAGGCTTCGAGAGTCCCGGTGTGTGCTCGGCAGCTCGTCGGCTCCATTTGGTCTATTTTCTTTTCGTTGATTAGATTTGTTAGCGATCCACTGTTGTGTTCATTTGTTTTTAACGAATGAGCCCTTGGTCTGGAGAGCTGGCCTTCCCCTCTTTCTTCTTCATTAGCTTCTTGTCCTGTCCCCCTCCCACGCCAGCAGCTCCTGGCAGGTAGGGAGGACCCTCCCCCGGGTGGCCTCGGCAGGAGCGGTCACACAGAGGACAGTCCTCTCTTCTCCAAGAGATTTTCTCACATCCTGAAAGTGCCCAGGGCAATCTAGAATGTCCAAGGCCATTTAGTTCAAGTTCCCGCGACGCACTGATTACAATATGGAGCCCTTCACTCCCCTGAGCGTTCAGGCCCAGCGTCCTCAGAATTCACACGGGAAAGGCTGCACTTCCAGACGACTGTCGCCCTTGATGCATGGCCCCCCGCCCCGAGGTAATCTGGTCTCAATTCTGTCACCTCCAGGTGTCATGCAGATGTTCAAGAACATCTAACCTATGGTGACAGTGACAGGGTCAGTGAGGGGAGCCTCCCATGTCCTGTGGAGCATCTCACGTCCCAGGGCTCCTTCCCACGTGGGGTCAGGACCGAGGTTCTTGGGGCTGCCTGTGTGGGCCGTGCCCCCGGGGAGCAGTAACGCCAGGCTGGACACCTCACCCGCGTGACATGAAGGACAGCAGTGCCCAGCTCACTGGCCTCAGCGCCAAGGACACACCAGGTCACACGAGAAGCAAATGGCACAGAGGTGGAGCCAGGCCCAAACCCGGCCGGCCAGCTCCAAAACTTTGCCTTCATCCTTAAACACGAACCAGCAAACAAACGGTGACCCTTGGTCTGAGTGAAGTCCGTGCAGGTCTGACCCACCTGGGCTGGTCACTCCGGGACCCTGGCTGGTCCTCCTCCTCTTCCTCTCCTCAGGCTCCCTGTCCGGCTCTGGGGTGGGGGGAGCGCTGTCATCTCCGAGAAGCAGAAACTTGTAGCCATGATTTTCTGGCTTTTGTTCTCTGTCCAGCTGGAGAAGAGGGCTCGGTGTGAGCGGGAGGAGTCAGAGGAAGAGGAGAAAGCCGCATGCCCCCCCGCCCCCCGCACAGAGGGGTCGCAGTCACCCAGCAGCGCCTCAGCAGCGGTCAGATCGCAGGAGACCGGGATCATGTTGTTTCAGTCCGAGATTTCACTGCTGTGACCGCAGGACCCGTCCAGCACAACTGTAGAGGAGAAAGTTCATTCGAGGGCTCACGATTTCAGAAGTCTCAGTCCATGGAAGGCCGGCTCCATTCCTGGGGCTCAAGATGAGGCAGAGCTTCATGGTGGAGAGTGTGGCAGAGGGAGGCAGCTCACGAGGTGATGGGGAGCAGAGAGAGACTCCACTCTCCAGATACCCAAAGCCAGGCCCCCATGCCATCTCCTCCAGCCACACCCACCTGCCTCCAGGCACCACTCAGTTAATCCCATCGGGTGATTAACTCACTGATGGGGTCAAGGCTCTCACAACCCAGTCATTTCCCCTCTGAACCTCCCTGCATTGCCTCACACATGAGTTTTGGGGGACTCCTCACACCCAAACCATAACATTCTGCCCATGTCCCCCAAAAGCTCATGTTCATCTGACAATGCAAAATACATGTATTCTATTCCCAAGAGTCTCCATAGTCTCAACAGTTCCAAGATTGCTCAAAATTCAAGTCCAAGTCTTCTTCTCTGAGGCTCAAGGCAATCTCGCATTGTGAGCTCCTGTGAACTTACAAGCAATTTACAAGTATCCAGTATATAAAGGTACAGAGTAGACATTTCCCTTCACAAGAATAGGGACATAAAAAGACGGGATGGGACCAAAGCAAGACTGAAATCCAGGAGGGCAAACAAGTCCTGCAACCCCACATGTGGCATCTGGGACCCTTGGCATGATGTCCTCTCCAAAGAGCTTGTGTAGCTCTGCCCTGTGGCCTTGTTGGTTGCAGCCCAAGTGGCCTCTTTGTGGGCTTGTCTCTGCTCGTTTCCTGTAGCTTTCCTAGAGCGATGGCCCATGTTACTGGCATTTCTTAACCTCGGGGGTCTCCACTGCAGCTTCGGCCTCCTCCTCACATCTCCACTCGGACTTCTCAGGGATGCCCACAGGGACTCCAACCCTGCTGTGCTTTGCCTGGCCTCCCAGATCTCCCTTTGAAAATCTTGGTGGAAGCCTATGACCCCCTAACTCCAGCACCCTGCATTCCTGCAGAGCCAGCACCATGTGGTTCACACCAAGGTCTGCTGCCTCTCGAGCAGTAGCCCAGCCTCCAGGGACCTGGCTGCAGCAGCCTCTGAGGGTCTGGGTGGCTGATCACATTGAAAAAACTTCCTAGGCCCCCTTGTGCAAGAAGGGTGCCCCATTGGTCCCTTCTCAAGATAGAGGTCACCTTTGCTCCCTTGAGCTTGAGAGGGGTGAGGGGTGGTCTCACAGCTCCAGAGACGCCCTCAAGCCGTCGTTCTCCCTGTCTTTGGGCACAGTCCTCAGCATTTCGGTAGTGGCAGTAATGTCTTTAACAACTGCAACTTCCTTAGCCCTCATTTTACTCCCAACTCTCAGGTCCAAGTTTTTCAAATCTTTCTGCTCTGCTTTCTGCTCCTGATTATCCCAATAAATTTGACTAAAAGCCACCAGCAATATCCATGCCCCCGCCTGAATGTCATTCTGCCTAGACATTTCTTCCACCAGGTTAAGAAGTCTATTGCTTTTAAAGTCAGCCTGACAGGAAGTCTCAGGACACAGGCAAAATGCAGACCACTTCTCAGCCAGAAAATAACAGGACTGGCCTCTACTCCAAATTCTAATAGAGTCCTCCTTTTCTGAACACTCTTGAGTCCTGTCTTCACTGTCCACGATCCTTATTGGCATTCTGGTCTTCTGAGCTCCCACCAGAATCAGCCACTAATCTCTGCTACAACAATCTAAAGCATTTCCAGCTTGCCAACTGCTAAACATCTCAAAATTCCTCCCACCGGTTCCAAAAATTTCAAAAAAATTTGGAACCACATGGTCAGGTTAGTCACAGCAACGACCCCACTTCTTGGTACCAATTTCTGCTTTAGCCAGCTTTTTTGCTGCTATGACTAAAAGATCTGACCAGAATAATTTTAGGGGAGGAAAAGTTTATTTGGGGGCTCATGGTTTCAGAGGTCTCAATCCATAGATAGCAGGCTCCATTCCTCAGGGCATCAAGGTAAGGCCGAGCAACATGGTAGAAGAGTGTGGCAGAGGGAAGCAGCTCACATGATGATCAGGAAGCAGAGAGACTCCACTTGCCAGATTAAAGATATATACCCCAAAGCCACGCCCCCAATGCCCACCTCCTCCAGCCACACCCCACCTGCCTTCAGTTGCCACTCAATTAATCCCAGCAAGTGATTAACTCACTGATTGGGTCAAGGCTCTCAACACCCAATCATTTCTCCTCCAAACCTTCTCGCACTGTGTCACATGAGTTTTTGGGGACACCTCACATCCAAACCATAACAATGGTTCTCCAAGATGATGACGGCATTAATCAGACCGCTGTTCCTGTGAGGCATGGAAAAAGTTGGAGAGATTTTGTTTAAATTTTCCCAGATGAACCAAAGAACAAGAAGACGCGAGCAGAGAAGGAAATCCAGGAAGGCAGGACCTGCCTAGGGGCTCTCACTCCCCCAGAGAGCGCCATCCCGTCTGGAAGGGAGAATGGGAAGTGCTTTGGCGGCCTCGCAGTGGAGGGGGACAGCCTGTGGCACCCAGGACCTGCCACGCTGGGGCCCTAACAAACACCCTCACCCTAGATCTAGGGTTGGACTCCACAGCTAAGGCACGAAGAGGAAATTGTAGCCAGACCAGCTTTTCTCTGTCTCACAGCTTAGGCAAGGTCAGAGGTCAGGGAGAGCGGGCCAGGCTGGGCCCCACCGGGCGCTTTGCAGGACCCGTCTCTTATCTGATCACCCGGAGGCTGGCGGGGGCCGGTTTGGCTGCCAACATCCCACAAGTCGTCACTTGGCATCCAGACAAACCTCTCCGACTCCACTGACTTCCAAATAAAGACAACGGCCACCTCAGGCTCTTCCTAACACCGCCCAGCCGTCCTGGTACGTTCAAACAGTGGGCGCCTCCTCCCACCCCCCAGGAGGAGCCTTATCCATCTCTGGAGGGTGCTCACCCCCTGCGGCTGAGTCCTGCTCCCTCTTGGACATCCTGTAACAGAAACGCAAGGCCAGGCGCTGTGGACGTGAGCCGTGTAGATAGCAGGGAAGAGCAGAGAAGGAGAGGAGGAGGAACCAGGTTTACCAAGTGCAGCGGTGGCCCCGGAGGCACAGCCCTCCCAGGGAGAGGCGGCATCTCAGCTCGCTGAAGCTGGAGGCCACAGGCCTCCCCAGCTGCTCACGCCCCTGCTGAAGCCAGTCCCGGGCGGGCTCCCTGCCCCCTGGGGGCCTGAACCGTCCACCCTTCTGGGACAGCCCAGCCGTGCTGCTTGCTTGGATTTCTATTAACTTTGATCCAGGATGCCAGCACTCCAAATGCTGCCCCGAGGGTCTTGAACTTCGCAGGTCCCCCACACCACCCCACAGTCACAAGCCTGCCCCCTGAGCAGCCTGCCCGCCTTGGCCAGGGAAGCCAGCAGCCCGAGGCCTGGGGGCATCCTCAGTCTCCAGGTCAGTGCAGCCATGTCACCCTCCTGGTGGAAGCTGCCCTCTCCCCGGGGACCCATCAGCTCTGGACCAGTGCAACGCCCTCGTGCAGGCTGGGGAGGAAGGACCCTCACAGAGGATGGCTCTTGGGGTCCCTCGGGGGAGAGGCCCCTCCCACCTCCACCTTGGAGCCGCCCACCCCAGTGACTCCTAGGGAGGGACTGCACCCTGATGGCCACCGATGACCAGAATGTGCCCCAGCCGAGGGACACGGTCCCAGCCTCCTACGTTAGTGCCCTCACTACATCTTTGTATCCCAGGGCCTCTGTGGTGGGGGCTGGGATGGAACCAGCCTCAGGCTGCTAGGCGACACTCTGCCTCCAAGCTACTGCCCAGGCCCGCAGAGCTGGACCTTTAAAGGGCCACCCAGTGTTTCCCGTGGCCAGGGAGCCAAGGCAGCAGGGAGTCAGCGGGTGCTGTGAACCGGAGCCCATTCTCCCGCTAGCTGCTTTCTCAGGGCAGCGCTGTGGGGGGTGCAGGGACACGGTGTCCCTCAACTGCCAGCAGGTGGGCTGGGCACTGTGGGCCTTGGAAGCACAGTGAATCCCCCCCAGAGAGAGCCAGTCATGGCCTGATGCCGTCAGCAGCCACCAGGTGCCTGGCTAGTTTCTGGGGAGCCCCTGTTGGCCCTTGGCAGGCAGGTCCCTCCCAGGGGCTGCAGCGGTCAGCCTCCATGAGTGGACATTTGTTGCTGAGCCCTGAGGACAGGACAGGGTTGTCAGGTAGAGGGCTGAGCTCCATGGAAAGCCCAGTCAACGAGGGAGCTTGGTCTGCCTAAGCTCTGGTTGGCACGAGTCCCCAGAGGTCCCCAGGGTGGTGGCATGAGCTGTGGGGTCCTGGGAAGGATGTGTGGTCCCTTTGTGGCTCCCCCTCTCCAGTGTCCCCTCTGCCTCCCAGCTCAGCTCGGTGCATCCGCCCTGACACAGGCTTCCACCACCCAGTGTGGGCCGTAACCAATGGAGCCACCAGGTCTGGGGCTCAACCTTCCAGGACGGAGCCAAAGTAGACCTCCTTCAGCGCACGCGTGTCCTGAGTCAGGCCGGGCGCCACGGCCCTGCACCCTCTGCGCACCGCCTCCCCTTGCTGCTGCTCACCAGGGCTCCCCGTCCCCCACCCTCCACACCTGTCCAGCCGCTCCCCGCTCCCTGGGTCAGTGAATCCAAATTCCGACCCTCCCTCCTCCCCCTGCCCTCGGGCCCCGCGGCTGCCCATCCTTGAGTGGGTCAGCCTGGTTCGGGACCAGGAGCTCATGGTGAGGGCACAGGTGCCGCCCGGGAAAGCCAGCCACAGCACAGAGCAGGCCCTGCGGAGTCCACCCCGACCACCTGACGTGTGTGCACCCAGAACCGTTCCTTCCTGTCCCACAGGTGGGGGCGGGGGCTCTGTGCACACCCAGCTTCTGGCTGGTCCCTCAGACGGCACCCACGCCATGCTGGGTGGCCTGGGCATGGCAGTTCGGTGACCTCCACAAGCCCAAAGCTATTTCTCAGGAGCCTGGTTACCTGCGGGGGAGCATCTAGCCTAACTCCCCGACCCTAAAGGTCTGCAGGGTAATCCACCTGCAATGGGCTGCCGCATGCCCGCTGATGGCCACAGCCACCGCCTGCAGACACACGAGTGGGCAGCAGGACGTGGCACAGTGGCACAGTGTGTGTCAATTTCTGTCCCTGCAAGAGGAGGTGCCCACGCGTACCCCCGTTATCCAAAGGGTGCTGGGTCTTTGGGATCAGGCTTGAGGATCGAGTCTGAGTTTTCATCTCCTGGCCAGACAGTTTTCTCAGACGCCCACCAAGAGGGGCTTCTGTAGGCTGCCGTCGCCTTCTGCCCCGAGGGAACTGAGGGACACAGGGAGGACGGCCGGGTGTGCACCCTCCCGTTGGGCAGGGCCTGTCATGGACCTATGCCTGATCTGGGCACCTTCCTCTGAGGGATCCCACGGAAGTTCTTGCCTCCCACGATGGCCCAGGGCTTGGTGTCCCTGAAGCTACCTGTGGGACCCACCCCTAGCCTCACAGAATGACACCTGGCCCGAATCCTGGCCTGATCAAGTCCAGCTGACCAACCTGCAGGCCTCCTCCCCAGCCCAGCCTCGGGGTCCCTCTCCAGCACCCCCAGGCTCCTGGAGCTCCACGCGGCAACGACCCGACGATGCTCTTGGTGTGCATGTCACTTCCTGCTGAAGCCCCTCCCTAGCCAAGTGGCTGGGGTCTGCAGGACGTGAGGAGCGGCAGGATGGGTCTGGAGGAGGACTGACCGCTGGGGCAGGGTCCCTGCAGGCTGGGGATTCAGGTCCTGAGCTCTTCCATCGCTTTCCCTGGGACACTTCGGCATTGAGAGACCCACGGCCTCTGCTCCGCAGGCCACCACAGTGTCCTGGAGACCACGCCTCCGTCCCCTGAGGTTTTGCCTTCTGCAGGCCCCAGGTGGGGGGACCTCAACTGATGGTTGAGGTGACTGCGTGGTCAGTGTGTGCCAAGCAATGATGACGAGCCTCCCGCTGACCTCTGGCCAGGGGGCCATTGGTCCCTTCAGAGCGGTCAGATCTGTGAAGCAGGTAAATCCCCAGCGTGAGCTTCGGTTCCCCGGGCATTTCAGGAGCCAAACGTTGTGTCAGACCTGCCAGGAGCTTCACCGGCACAGGGAGGGGCCGGGGAAGTGGGTCCAGGGGACGAGGGGGTCACTCACTGCTCCACAGGCAGGACGACGGGGACAGGGAAGTCCCCGAAGCTGAACCAGCCAGAGGAGCCCGAGGGGGCGTCTGGGAGAAGCCAAGCCTCTGGGGTGGCCTGGGCCACTGGTGCCAGGGGCTGCAGCGTGTGTGAGGAGAGGGGCTGGCAGCCGGGAGCCTCTGGGCACCTCCGCGGCCTCTCGTCGGTCTGGCCCAGAGACCTTCAGGCCGCATGGTCACTGCTCCCCACTGTTTCCCCCCAAGTCCAGCAACTTATCCTCTTGGACCAATGCCAATCTGGAGTCGTGGGCGAGGGGGTCTTGTAGCCGAGCCTTCAGCAGGACGGGTTCCAGCAGGCTCCCACGGGACCCCTCGGGAGCTGCCCTGGGTCCTCCGCTCCAGAGCTGCTCCGGGGACCTGGAGGCATCTCCCCGCAGCCTTTGGCTCCTGCTCCCTCTGGGGTCCTCCTTGGTGGCCAGGTCTCCAGGTCATGTCCTGGTGCTGCTTATGTCCATCCAATTCTCTTGCCCACTGTGGTCTTGGTGGGTGGGCGGCTTTTTTTTTCTTTCTTTTTTTTTTTTTCTTTTTTTCAGTGCTGGGGATTGAACCCAGGGCCTTGTGTTGGGAGGCAGGCACTCGACCAACCGAGCTACATCCCCAGAACTTGGGTGACTTTTTAATGGAGTCCTGGATCACTCCCCACAGCGGCCCCTCCATCCTCTCCCTAAGAACAGTACGTCCTGTGGCTCTGACCTCTTCTCTTTCCTCTGTGCCCTTTGGCTCTGCTCCCTGCAACGCTGCCTCCCGTGGGCTCCGGCTCTCCTCCTGAGCTCTTGGTTTCAGCCCCTGGGTTTTCATTTCCAAGAGTTCCTGTTCCAGCTGGTGGCCTCTTGTTCTCCTGTGGGGACCTCGCCTGCCTTGGAGCTCACGGCCAGAGCGTTGGTGTGGGTCCGTCTCTGTGACCACTGACCTGGCCTCACTCACTGCCTAAGTGATGCAGAATAGAGGGCTATGTGGGCTCACGATTCTGTCAAGTGGAGGGGCCACACCCAGTGGTGGCCTTGTTGCTGGGAGAGACCTGAGGTGGCTCACAGCATCACATGGTGGGAGACGGGGAGCGTGTGTGTGTGTGTGTGTGTGTGTGTGTGTGAGAATCCTGGTCTCTCCCTCTTATAAATCCAGCAGGATTCAATCGTGGGGGGCCCCCTTGTCTAATCCTAGCTGCTTCCTGCTATAGCTTTTTCACTGATGTGACCAAATGACCTGCAAGAGCAATTAGAGGAGGAGATGCTCATTTGGGGCTCACGGTTTCAGAGGTCTCAGTCCACAGACAGCCGACTCCATCGCTCTGGGCCGGAGGTGAAGCCGCACATCGTGGCGGAAGGGTGTGGAGGAGGGAACGGCTCAGGACCTGGCCACCAGGAAGCAGAGAGAGCTCAGCTCACCAGGGACAAAATACAAAGCCCACAGACATAACCTGGGGACCCGGCTCCTCCAGCCATAGCCCGCCTGCCCTCAGCTACTACCCAGTTAGTCCACGTCAGCGGGTTCAGATTCAGCCACCGATTAGGTCACAGCTCCCATAATCTGATTATTTCACCTCTGAAAATTCTGCGTGGTCTCCTGTGAGCTTTGGGGATCACCTCATATTTAAATCCTACCCCCCCACAGAGACCCCCCTCTAAACACCGAGGTCAGCTTGTTTCCCCCCGAGTTCTCACAATGCAGATTCAATTTCAGCACGCAGCCTGGGCTGGGGGGCCCTCAAACCATGGCCAAGGTGGAACAGCATTTTAATTTCTTTCTTTCCCCACGGAGTGGCTTCCTCCAGGTTCCCTCTTGGTGTCTGTTTTGGTCACTGTCTTCACCTGGTGACCTGGTTCTAGAGCACTCAGCTCCAGGAAAGCTGGTCTTGAATGGCTGCTTCTCAGCCCGACAGGGCCCCCCCGCCACTGAGAATCAGGAAACCTGGGGTCAGAGGTTCAACACTCAGAAAATTTAATTGTGATGTAATCCATCACAAAACAGGGTGACATTAATAAAATATCACACTAACAAAATAAAGGGGGAGACCCGTGTGGTCACATGATCAGCTCAATCCATGCAGGAAAAGCATTTGATGAAGTTCAACAGTATTTGTCATAAAAATACTCAGCAAAGTGGGAAACAAAGGCAGGTGAGGCAGGGGCCCCTGTCACCCCAGTCACGCAGGAGGCCCAGCAGGAGGCTCACAAGTTCAAGGCCAGCCTCTGCCACCCCGTGAGACTGTCTCAAAATGAAATAAAAAGGGCTGGGGACATAGCATTCACCCAGCACACGCGAGGCCCGGGACTCCATCCCCAGCACGGAAAGAAAGAAAATACTTCCTCAACCTGATTAAGGTCTTAAGACAAAACACTACAAAAACGGAAACGGAACCTACAGTGAGCATCACACATAATGACAGAGAAGGAGTTCTTGTCCCCGAGATCCTAAACAAAGCCAAGGTATCAGCCTTCTTTCCAACAGCTGAGAGTGGAGGTCCTGGCCAGTGAAAGCAAGCAAGGAAAAGAAAGAAAAGGCACAGAGAATGGAGAGGAAGGAGAGCCATCTTTATTCGCAGGTGATGCGATTGTGTGCATAGAAAATGCTGAGGGACACTCTTTAATTCTTGCTTTGCTAGTGAGCAGGTTCCTCAAGACCCCGGGACCCAGAGGCAATGCACTAAGCCAGTTGAACATCTGTGTCTACAACAGCCACAACTGAGAGCGAGACCTCTGCCGTCTGGCATGACCACGAAGGCGTAGGAACCCATTTAGCAAAGCGAGCGTCCAGCCTGCGTTGGAAGTCCTAAAGTAAGGAGAGCAAATAAGAAATCAAGAGGTATGCCATGACCACGGAGCCGAAGACTCGGGATTGTAGGAGCGGATTCTCCTAAAACCCATCCGTTGATTCAAGCACTCCCAAACAAGCAATCTCAGTAAAACAATTGATAATGACAAAAAGCAGGTCAGGGACTGCCAGGGGACCAGGCAGGGGGCATTGGGACTGAGACCAAGGGAGTCAGCAGAGAACCTTGGACTGACGAGTGGGTCATTGTCTTGACTGTGACTTGGCTCACACATGGTCACAGATTCTACGACGTACCAAGCTGTTCCCTGTGAACCACTCATACTGCAACAGAACCACTCTTTGAAAACCATTTCCATGTTTAAGTTAACAAGTTGGCTCTAAAATTTATATAGAAATTGGAAAACCTTGAACATCCCCCTAAAAAAAAGTTGATAAAGAAAAACAAAACTGGAGACGTGTACTATAGATTCCATGGCTTTCTATACAGTTATGGCAATGAACAGAGTCCAATGGCCTAACCCTGGATCATGGAGACAGAAGAGGCCCCAAGAGAAGCCACACTGATGGGCTTTTCCCTCGGCCCTGCGACAAGTCGGCAGGAACATCTCTCAATAAGTGACCACCTACATCTGTCGGCCTGAGAGGAAGCCCCGATCCTGCTGAACTCCGCCCAGCACAAGAGGAAGCCACCTGTGGTCAGGGAGGAACTGGAACCAACCGCACATCTCCCCCTCGCCACGTGGAGTCTGCCTTTACCACACCGCGTACAAAGTCCCTGGAAATGCGTAAGAGCCAGCGTCACAAAACGTCTCGAAGAAAACACAAGAGGAAACCCTTGTGACCTTGAGTCTGGAAAAAAATGGGTTAAGCAAGACAGAAAAATCACAAGTCAAGAAAGAAAAGTTGGACAAATCAAACTGCTTCAAAATTAAAAGTAATTGTTCTTCAAAACACAGTCACGCCGGGCGCGGTGGCGCACGCCTGTAATCCCAGCACTCGGGAGGCTGAGGCAGGAGGATCGCGAGTTCAAAGCCAGCCTCAGCGACTTAGCAAGGCCCTAAGCAACTCAGTGAGACCCTGTCTCTAAATAAAATACAAAATAGGGCTGGGGATGTGGCTCAGTGGCCGAGTGTCCCTGAGTTCAAGCCCTGGTTCCAAAAAAAAAAAAAAATAACAGTCACAAAAATAGAAAGGCAAGTCAGATACCAGGAGAAAATACCCCAAAACATACATTGACAAGAACTTTTTATCTACAATATGCAAAGAACTCTTACAATTCAGTCATCTGGAAAAAGTACACATCACCCCAAAATGGGCAGAAGATGTGAACGCTTCACCACGGAAGACACAAGGACGGCGAGGAGGCCCACAAGAGGGTGAGTCAACCTGAGTCGTGGCCGAGCAGCATCCCGCAACACCACACCACAGTGGCCAAAACTGAAGGCCGCTCACAGTGAGTGTGGTCAGACGTGGAGCAACTGGACTCTCGTGGTGCATTGTGGGTAGAAAGGGAAAGGGAAAGTCGGGGTGGCAATTCTCAAAAGACGAACAGCTCTGACCCTGTGACCGCGGGCTCTACTGCTGGTCACTTATCTACTAAGGAAGTGGCTGCCCGTGTCTGCACACCAGCGAGAACCAGTGTCCAGAGCTGCTTTGACGGTGACGGTAACCCTATCAGCAATCCAGACGCCCAGCAACAGGACAGACAGAAAATCCCGCATCTAAGTAACGTCGGGCTCTCCAGGCTGCCCCCCGCCGCCCCCCCCGCCACCAGGCCTGGACGCTCTCGGGAAGGTCATGCGGCGTGGAGGCAGCCCAGCACAAAGGGGACGCCACGACCCTCCCATCTACAGGGACCTCTGGAACGACCCTGGTGATCAGGATCAGAACAGGGTGGCCGGGTGGGAGGGGCTGACCAGGGCAGGATCATCTGCAGGGGGCCTGGTGAGCCGGCCTGGGTGCCTAGCGCTCCCCGGAGGGCACGTGGGTCAGACCGCATGAGCTGCTCTCCAGATCCTGCGCCCCATCTAAGAGGCAAAGCAGCCTGGGCAGCGCTGACCCTGGGCGCACTTGCTGAGTCCCGGCTTCCCCGCGGGGGACCGGCTGGGCGTTCCCTGGGGTCACCCAGGTCAGAGGCTTCCAGAACGATCTGCCACCCTCCAGCCTCTGGGAGGAAGGCCTGGCTGCCCCTGCTCAGAGGCCCTTGTTCATCAGGTCTCCCGCTGCCAGTGTGGCCCCGGTCAAGTGACCCTGGTGGCCCCAGGCCAAGGGCCCTGCTTCGCTCTGGCTTGACAGTAAATCTCAGCTGTTCCTCTGGGCTCGGGAGGGCAACGCCCGGCCGGGCCAGCAGAGCGGGAGGCTGACCAGCTGTCTTGTTTGAAACAACCTCCCTCACTGCCTCTGCGGGGCTCCGTGGTGTCGCCGACCCCTGAGCCGTTGGTTGTGACTGGTTATGTCTGCTTCCTCCAGCCCGCCTAGCGGGTCAGAGCTCATCCACCAGTTCTCCAGCTTCCAAAAGCTTATCGCTCTGGCCTCTTCCTTTTCTCTTTGCACTTGAGGATCATGCCTTTAAAGCAGTCTAGACCGTCACCTCCCTGGGGTTTCAGGAAGACACCAAGGTGGGCGTGTGTGCGTCTGTGCCACATCCCCTTCCCAGAAGGCTCAGGCTGGTACATTTTTATCCCCGTGGTTATAATGTGGCTGCTCCTGCTCTGGACATCAAATCCACATTCCAGTAGGAAGAAGGGTTTGAGCCGCTGAGACCGTCCCCCTTGATGGAAAAGAAGCCTGGGACGCTCTTACATCACGTGGCCACTCTTCACTGCAGGGGAGCCGGTGACACCTGTTTTAAGGGGGTTCGTTGCCACTCCAACCAAACAGCTCTTGAGCAGGGAGTGGGTGTTTCTCGTCCTGCTTGGGCGGATCTCAGAACCCGGAGGGAGCGCAGGGCGGCTTGCCGGCCCAGGTGAGGGCAGCAGCGTGAGTGGCGTCCACAGCAGAGGAGAGGAGAGTGGCTTCCCACGGGAAACCTGGCACAGGGAGGGCTGCCCGTGGCCCCTAGCGGGTGCCCGTCCCTCATCCGCTCCTGGTCCTCGTCCTGCCCCATCCTCTGAGCTACTCCTGCCTGGCCGGGGAGGCAGGGAGGTGGCACTCCGAGAGGGATGATGGCCTCCCCCTGCTGCGGGGGGTGGAGTGGTGCTAGCTCAGGACAGCCCCCGCCACGGCCCCGTCAGGGGAGGCCTGGGGACAGGGGGCTTGGGGACAGGAGAGGTGCAGCATCTGGACTGAGGGGCCTGAACCCAGGCACAGCTGTGGCCTGGCCTGCCTGGGTGTCCAGAATCCGTAGGTCTGCGTGGACCCCGTCACTTAGCCACGGGGCAGGGCCCAGCCAGCCGCCCCTCCACACCCTCTCCTCCCCACAGCGGGGTCCTCCGACCCGGGAGAGGAGGCGCACACGGCCACCTCCTGAGGTCCCACACCCCAGGCCCAGTGCCAATGTACAGATGAGGAAACTGAAGCTCGGGGTGGGGAGGGAGCATCCTGGCCTCGTATGCAGAGCAACTGGGCTGCTGGGACCAAGTGCCCTGGTCAAGGTCCAGCCCTGTCCTCCCAGGGCCTGGGCCTCTCTGCCTCCCCAAGCCCCGTGGCAGCTGGTGCAGAGGCTGAAGGTCTGAGGAGGATGCAGACACAGGTGGAGGCTCCTCCCGTCAGTCAGGGTGGGATGGGCGCGTGGGGCTGAGCAGGCGCGTGGGGCTGAGCAGGCGTGGGTGAGGGGGGCTGGGGCGCAGGTCACACACTGACCACCCAGAGGAACCCGGGTGCCAGGCAAGCATCTCTGCCATCCCCAGAGACCCCTCCAGCTGGCAGGGAGCCTCAGAGTGGGCACCTGGGCCCCCTTCCGCCTCCCTGGTCCCCAGTCCCGACTGCCCTGGAGGACGGTTGCCTCAGCCTCTATCAGCTTTGTCTGAGTGGGGATAACACTGGTGCCATCTCGCGGGTCAGGGTTCGGATCTCGTGACACAACCCCCGTGGAGTCGCCCGGCCAGCACCGTGTGAGGTGCTGAGGTCCCACCCCAGCGTCACCAGCCTGGGCACATCTGGCAATGTCTGCACCTAGCCACAGCTGTCCCCAGGTGGAGTCGTCCTGGGGCTTGCGTCTCCCTGGGGAGCTTGCTGGTGGGGACATGGGACCCCCAGGGAGTCGGCACAGGTGGGTGCCAGGCTGGGGACATCAGGCAGTCCTGCATCCGGGCCTGTGAGCATCACGGTCCTGGGACCTGGTCAGGGGCAGCGTGCACAAGTACCTGATGACCACACAGATATCCCGGGCACAGCCGCCCAAGTCCCCTCGAAACTCCACAGCAACGCGGGGCTCCAGGCTGCGGTGACCGTGGCTGGCTGCTTGGCGACCCCGAGGAGCAACCCCGGCCCCTGCTCAGGGCCTGCCCTCTGGGGTCTGTGGGCAGCCCCAACCCCCAACCAGACATCCTCAAAGCCAGGCCGGAGTCGTCTGTGTCCCCCATGTCCAGCCGGGGTCTGCACGGCTGGACTCCCACTCTGATGTCACCAGAGTCAGATGGCAAGGGACAGCCTCCAGGCCATAGGGGCAGCCACAGGCCCAGGGCCACAGGGCTGCAGTGGGCGAGCTGCCTCTCCCCACGGGCTCGCATGTGCCCCTTCCTCCCGCCTCAGCCCCGGGTCTCCCCGCGGCCTCCAGGCCTGCCTGGAGCTCGGGACCTTCATGAGCCGTGGACACCAGCTCCCCACTCCGGGCTGCCCAGCAGAGGACCAGTGGGCCAGGGGCCTGAACCAGCAAGACCTGCATCCAGTGGCCAGAGAGGCCGCCTCCCTGAGGCCTGGTGTCATGTCCACAGTGTCCAGTCCAGCCCCAGGCTCTCCAGGTGGGGCCTGCTCGTTCAGAAGCACGATTCTGAGCAGACCTCTCCCCAGGCTGATGTCTGACCACAGTTCCTGGCCGCTGCAGACCTCTGTGATCCCTCCTGGGCTGGCCGACAGGCTTCGACCCCTCGGAGCAGCACCCACACACATGACCTGGTTCTCCTGCCCCAGGACCTTGGCACAGGATGATTCCGGGACCTGGAAAGGTTGCCCCTCCTTATTTCTTCCCCCACTGCTCAGGCCCTGGGAAAGCCTTCCTTGGCCCTCCTTGTAGGCCTGGAGCATCCCCATGCCCGGCCCTGGCCACACTTTGGAGTTCCCCACCCTGACTCTGGGACACTAGGCCTCTGTCAGATTCACCTCCTGCTCTCGTTGCCCTTACAGAGGGCCTGGTACACAGTTGGTGTCTAAAAAACGTCCTCTGGCCTCACCCTTGTTGACCTTCTGAGTTTGGGGGAAGTGGAGGCAGGAGGAGGCTCACAGATGGTCAGATCTGCCCTTCATCCCCAGACAGGGAAACGGAGGTCTGCAGAGGAGGGGAGCCTTCTGGCCGAGGGACGTACCTTCCTCGCAGCCTGGTGGCCAGTGGACCTTGTTGGATGTGACTTCCAGGAGAGGTTGTCAAGGGCCTGGCTCACCTGGGAAAGGTGCCACCCCTGTCCTCGTCCCTTCTCTTCCTTCCTGCCTGGCTCCTAGATGAGAGGGGCTTCTGCAGCCATTTTGTGACCTTAAAGTACCCTTGAGAATGGAGGCCCTGGGGGAAAGACCAGGAGCCTGTGTGCCTCCAGGCTCTGTGGACACCACGCCAGTTGGGTGCCTCTTCCAAGGGTCACTCCCCGTTTGCTCGGCCCCTGTGACAGTCGGGTCCCAGCAGCTGAAGTCTTCCTAGCAATGCAGGAGGGGGATTCGGCCCTGAGTGAGATCAGAGAAGGACTGGCTGAGGCAGGGGAGTTGAGCTGCTCAAACACAGGGGTCCCTCCTACCCTCAAGGACACACCTCAGGACCTCAGAGGACACCTGAGATCCCAGATATGCTGAAACCTGTGCTCACCCCCTGTCTCCTGCTCATGCCAGGCTAAAGCTTGATCTGTGGATGAGGACCAGGGAGAGGCCAGAACCAGACAGACAGGACGTTCATGTCGCCAGGCTGTGACAGAAGTGGGGCAAACGAGGTCCCTCCCCAGCCATCTCATGGGACCTGTGCGGGACCCAGGCCACGGTCGGCCTGACTCCAGCGCCTTCCCCAGACAGTGAGCTTCCCAGCCTCTGCCACCCACAGCCAGGGCTGCGGGACGGCGCCCCCAGCGACAGAGCCCTGGTCCCTGCCGCCCAAGGAGCTCCAAACGCCTTCCAGGCAATTTTCTGGAGCAAGCATCCAACTAATAAGGGGGTGCTGGGTCCTTTGTTCCAGAGTCGTCTTTGGACAAGAGCATTTCTCAACTTTAATTAACGTGCCAGGCGCTCCAGCGAGTGGGCTCTGAGCTCGGCCCTGACGAGGCTAATTTTTCCACATTACTGCCAGCCTGGCGCCGAGCAGCGCGCGGGAAATGGACCATCAGCACGAACGCCGCCAGAGACACGAGACTCCCTCTAAATCAGATTAAACAGGCCTGGGCGGGGAGCGGGGCTGGAGCTGAGCGGGGCTGGGCTGGGCGCCCCTGGTGGCTCCTGGTCCAGGTGGCTCCAGCCAGCGACGGAACCTCCAGGTGGATGCCACTTCCGGGGGTGCTAGGTCCAGGGAGGCACTGGCACTGGTCCCCAACACGCGGCTCCAAGAGCCCCCCAGTCCTGGAGGCCTCCAGGTGCCCTTGGCCAGGCTGCTGGGCCCCAGCATGCAGATGTGGGCCCAGGTGCCCAGGGTCCAGCAGCTCAGGTGAGGCCACCTCTCCTACAGGGAAGGACTGTGGAGGAGGGGGAAGGGGAGGAGGGGGAGGAAGGAGGCCCTGCCCTGTGCCCTGTCCCTGCAGGGCTGGCCCCACTTGCTGGGACAGGCACCCAGCAACAACAGGAGGCGGGTGCTGATGGCCCCTCCTGCCCTGTGGGCACCCGGCAAGTCAAAGGGCTTCGGTCGCCCCTTGTCAGGCAATCGGGACACTGAGGCTTCTGGACGGCAAGAAACCCACCAAGATCTCAGCAAATCCATGTGCAGCCAGGCTCGCACTCCAGACTCTGGCCCCGCGCCCAGCTTGGCCAGCAAGGGGGTGGGCAGGGCCTGCAGGAGCCACAGCCTCCCAGAGCCTCTGGGACCCTGCGTCAAGGGAACTCCTCACAGGGGAAAAAGCCAGCCCAGGGCTGGTCCTCCCGCCACACCACCACAGGGGCCCTGGCCAGGGCCACCAGCCTCCTCCCCTGGACGGTGCTCCAGGGCCACCTCCGACCCAGCCAGGCTGTGAGGGGTCCTCCGGCCACCGCATCGGCAGGACCCCAGATCTGTCCAATCGCGCCCCATGCTGGTCTCCGCTCCCAACCCTCAAGGTGGCCCCAGGGCCCCGGGACTCTGGGTCACCCTCCCTGCTCCAGACTCACCGGGGCCTCCCTCTCTCCACTCCACTGCCTGGCGCTCGTCCCAGGGGCCGCAGAGCCTCCACTGCCTCCACGGGGCCTCCCCGGCCTCCACCAGCCTCTCCGTCTCCTGCCTAAAGGCTCCACCTGCCTCAGCGGCTTCCTGGCGGCTGCACCCACCGGCCTGGCAGGGACACCCGAGGGGAAAGGCTTCCCCGGGCTCCATGTCAGAGGCCTCAGTCCGGGGATGGCAGGCGCCTTTCTTCGGGACTCGGGGTGAGGCAGGACACCGTGGAGGAAGAGCGTGGCAGAGAGACGATCAGGAGGCAGGGACAGACTTCATTCTTCACCCAGGGGCACCGCCCCGATGGTCGGGCCCTCCAGCCACAGCCTCCCCACAGCACCACCCGGTCACCCTCCAGGGACCAGCACGCTGATGGGCGGTGGTGTCAACCAGGGCACCTCTGAGCCTCCTGCATGTGCCACATGAGCTCATGGGACGCCTCACATCTCACCGGAACGTGACTCTCAGTCCCTGTGCCCCGTCTCTCTGAGGACACAGGGCCACCACTGAGCAGCCGTGCACAAGGTCCTGGGGAGCACCGTCGCCCAGCTCCCGGGGCACAAGGGGACAGGCACTGCTCCCTGCCACTCCCAAGGTCCCAGGCTCAACCCTGCAGGAGCCTGGCCTCGAGTCACGGGCCCCTTCCCGACCCTTCCTGGGCCACGCACTCCAGGTCAGCAGAGGGCACACCCCTGACCACCAGGGGGTGGCGATAGCCCTGCACACAGTTGTGCACCAGCCTGGCGTCCAGCCGCCCACGGTGCCACCGTGCTCCTTGTCCCCAGTCACTGAGGGCCACCAGTCCCCCCCTTTCCTACTGCCGAGCCCAGCTGCCCCCCTCCATCCTGAACACCTGGAAGCCGGTGTGGGGGTCGCCCTGCGAGCCTCCTTTTCTGACAGGGAGGAACGGAGCTGTGGGGGGCACCTGAGAAAGGGGCCGTGGATGGCCAGCCGAGCCTCTTGCTGACCTCAGTGGCTCCAGAGCTGCACACTGCTCCGGGGATCCCCTCCTCCGGGAGGCCTGAGGCGGGGGCACGATCCCCAGAGTTTTCACTCCGTGACGCGATTTTCAGAGAAAATCCAAAAAGAAAAAATAGGGAAACTGGAAGCAAATAGACCCACACAGGGGGGAGACCAGGTCCTGTGCTCCCGCTGGTGGAGAGAGGCCAGGGCCACCTTGGGGAAGGGACGGGCCACGTGGGGGAGAGGGACCACAATGACAGGACGGCAGCCCCACCACCGACCATGGCAGATCCCCCTCCTTGGAGCCTCAGTGTGGCTTTCACACCAAGCCAACCGTGTCCTGCACTGCAATCCACTGCCGGCCATCTGTCCACCCTCCTCTCCCAAGCGGGACAGCTGTCGGGGCCCATCCCCCTCCTTCAGCTCTGCCTGGCACATGGCACCCGGTCCACACCTGTGCACAGACAGCCCCGGAGCTGTGGGTGAGTCGGAGTGAGTGACAGGCCTCGGGGACATCACCCACATCACGTGCTGCTGTCAGAAGGACAAAGAGGTCAAAGAGAATTCCAGAGCAGAGCCCTGAGTGCGGGAGCACAGCACAGGGACTTGGGCGTCCCTGACCGGAGCCCCAGTCAGTGCCACTCACACTGTGGGAAGCACGGGGGGCGAATGGGGGGTCGTGGAGTGGATCCGAATGCAAAAGAGGGTTGGGGCCGGCCCCAGAACTCCAGCCCCAGAACCCCAGCCCCAGAACCCCAGCCCCGGTGTGAGCCCTCTGAGCGGTCAGCAGAAGGAAGCCTTCCCGGGGAGATGAGTGGCCCTGGGGCTCCGCCCATCTCCCCCGCTCACACCGCCTCGAGGCACCAGGGTGGAGGCGAGGACTTGGCTCGGGAACTGTTCACACCGGATGCTGCTCGCTGAGGCAGGCGGACGCTGGGGTGCACAGGTGGCGGCCCTGGTCAGGAAACAGGCAGGTAAACCCCAGTGAGATCCAGCGGTCAGAGCGGAGGTGGCCCCGGACCCAGGCGAACACAACTATCCTCGCACACGGTAGGGACCACAACTACTGCCCCGTCCACCCGAGGTCCCTTGTACCAGCTCTGCAGACGCTTACCCAAGTGGAGGAGACCTGGAGAAGTGGAGGCCAAAATGGGCCTCAAGACAGAGCCTCCCAGCCTCCCAGCCGCTTGACCACCAATGCCAAGCACGGGACCCGCCGAGCACCAGCTTCATCTCGTCCACTGTTGCTGACCTTCCCAGCACAGGCCTGGAGCCCAGTGTGCAGGCGGCAAGCCGTGGCCCCTGGGGGGTACAAATTTAAGCTTAGGGCTGTCTGGTCCCCAAGTCTGCGAGGTGCCTGCTGCCTCCAGACCTGATAGGGTTTCCAGGCCCCAGAGGTGGGACCCTGGCTCCCCAGCCCCCAGGCATGTCCCAGTGACGGACTGTGGGGAGCAGCACAGGAGGAGTTGGGCGGGGTGCTGGGGCCCTCCTGCAGCCCGGCCAGGCAGCAGCCACCCTGCGCACAGGTCCCTAGAACCCGAAGGAATGTCCTAGGAAAGCTGCTCAGAGGAAGGCCACCAAGCAGCACCAGGGATCAGGGGACAGGAACAGGGCTCAGGCTGAGCCCTGGAGCCGATTGGCATTAGGGCTCCCAATCCTAATGCCAGCTGGACCTCCCCTGAGCACCAGTGCAGACCAGGAAGGAGGTCAGCAGCCCAGCCCCCAGTGAGCCTGCTGTGGGGGCCGGGTGGGACCACCCCACACCGGTTACAGCCACGCGGCCCTCGCTGCGTGAACTGGGGTCTGCTTCCTACCCTGCCCCGCCCCCACTGCCCTTGACCTCCACGGCTGGGAAATAAAAACTGCCCCTTTCACGTCCTGCACTCTGCCCTGTCCTCAGCCACCCGGACGCCAGCCCTGTAGGCAGACGGGGGCTTACAGTCCTCCTAATCCTGTCCCCCACTCCCAGTTCTCATCCCTGGGCAAGGCTGAGACCCCGGCAGGGCTGAGAGTAGCAAGAGCCGTGGGAGCAGGTGGGGAGCAGCGGCCTCCGGGGCGCACAGTCCACCTGCAGCCACGGCCTCCGGCGTCTGCCGCCCTGACCTAGTGCAGCAGCCGGGCAGCAGGCAGCGGTCACCCCTAGGGACGGAGGGGAGGAGGGGAGGGGCAGGCCCAGGGCTGCGGCTCAGGCCTCTGTCCTGAAGCAGGGGCAGCTCCTCCGCCCCGGGGCCTCTGACGTGGGCAGCGGGCGCTAGGCACTCACTCCCACATCTGCAGGGACATGGGATACCACTCGTCAATGCAGGCAGTCACCGCGCCCAGACCCAGAGAGCAAGGTGGCCTGCCCCAGCCGCGACAGCTGCCAAGACAGAACCCGGTTCCAGGCTTGGGAGAATCTTGTCACCGACCTCCGAGGTGTCCCTGCTGCTTCTGGAAGGAGGGAGCACGACACAGGGACCTCGAGAGCCAAGGCACCTCCTCGGTCCGGGGTCCCGCTGGCCGAGCAGGCATGGGCTGGCCAGGTCCTCCTGACAGGGGGGTGGGGGGCCCTTTCCTGCTTTCCAGCCCCGGAGGCTCCAGCACGCCCTGGCTGCCGGCCTCCTTGGCTCCAGCCTCACATCTCCTCCTGGACTCTGCCTCCTGCCTCCCTCCGGTGGGGCCCCTGCCCTCACCCGGCCATCCCCAGGCACAACCAGGACCAGCCTCACCCGCAGGCCTGTGGCCTCACTGCTGCCGAGTCCCTTCGACAGCACCGGTCCTGGGAGTTGGCCCTGGGTGGGGTCCTGCTCTGGCCGCCTGTACCTGCTGCGGCGGGGGCAGGGGTCAGTCAGAACTGATCCTCAAGGGCACAGGGGACCGTCCAGCCCTGCCCACACCAGCTACCCCTGCCACAGGCCAGGCTGTGGGAAAGGAGGACCCGCTGCCGGTGCAGACGGTGCCTGAGGGACTGTGGCTCTCCAGGAAGTGACCTTGAAGGCAGTGTGACCCTGCCGCT
The DNA here is from genome assembly GCA_020662805.1 of Glaucomys volans. Taxonomy (NCBI): domain Eukaryota; kingdom Metazoa; phylum Chordata; class Mammalia; order Rodentia; family Sciuridae; genus Glaucomys; species Glaucomys volans. The sequence goes on from JAJEJO010003251.1 coordinate 56,977, forward strand.
GCGGTCAGTTCTCAGGGAAGGAAACAGCCCCTGCCTCAGGACCAGCAGGAGGAGGGAGCGGACAGACCAGGCTTGGTGGGCCAGGATGCCCACTTGCAGGGACGGGTAAGTCCACTTCCTGTGGATGGATGCAGGGACGTGGGCATTGTTGGAGGCTGGGTGACTCAGGTGCATTCTCCAGACTTGGGAAGTGGACTTTGGCAGCCGGGTCCCACGGCTCTGAAGCTGTGGGCAGCACCTGGCCACCCCACCACCCCACCTGCCCACCAGCACTGCTCCCCACCCCCCCCGATCCCTGGCCCCCCTGGGAACCACAGACCCCCACTCCTTGCCCAGGAGAGCGGCCGTGGCCTCTGCTCGGTGCCCACCTCCTCCCAGCTCAGAACCCCCACTGTCGTCCAGCAGACGCTGGCTCAGGGCCCTTCCTGCAGCGAAGCCTCCTGCGGCCTGAGCCGGTGGGGAAATGACTTCCTGATCAAATATTCATGGCCTGCCAACCTGAAATAGGTCTGAAGGGAAGAACGGCAACGAGCGTCCAGCGCCACAGCGGACGACATGGCCAGAGAATGCGCCACCCCCGGACCCTCCCCCAGCCCGAGGGGCTCCAGGGCAGTGAGCTGAGCTGCGCCGGGCCCTGCTCTGGGGCCACAGCTGGAGCCCTGTTCCCTTGGCACCACCGGCCGCCCACAGGCCTTCCTGGGGAGAGGCCGCCCTCCAGACTCTGGGGACACACAGGCCGTCCTCCCAGAGGAGGGGAGGGGTCACGAACGTGGCCCATGGTGCTGTCACCGTCACATCATGGCCCCACTTCCTCCTCAACCAGCTCATGAGCTCCAGCTCGAGGACCCCGAGGGCGTCATGCCGGCCCCAGGTGGCCTCCAGGGACCCCCCACAGCCTCTTCCCAATGCAGAGCTGCTTTGCCATCATTGGGGGCCACGGAGTGTTCCAGAACCCACGGAAGGCCAGTGTGGTTGGCACAGGAGGCAGGGTGTGAGTAGAGGCTCGTGAGGCCACAGTGGGTGTGTCTGTCTCACCCTCGGTCCATAACTGGTGTCCTGTAAGAAGAGGGGCCAGGACGTTGAGGACGGAGGGCAGGACTTGAGGGGCTGGCCACAGCCCGGGACCCCAGCAGCACCAGGAGCCCAGGAGGCAGGGAGGAACCTCCCTGGAGCCTCAGAAGAAGCGCAGCCCCAGACACCCCGATCTCCAGCACCTGGAGCGAGGAGGGAGGAGCTGCCCCGCCGGCCCCCACTGGCTTCCGGCTGCCTCAAGGGGTCTCCGTCTGCTCTGTCCGTCACCAGGCCCCTGGGCCAGCAGAGATCCCTTGGCTCACGGTTCTGGATTCCAGGTGGCACCTGGAGAGGGCCCTGGGCTGCGTCTATCTGTGGCCCAGCTGGCCTTAATGACCCAGGGCCCAGCCACTCCCAGGCAGGACGTTGCCCACGAGGGAGGGCAGAGCCCTCGTGAGCAGGACACTGCAGCACTGGGATCAGGTGTCCAGCTGGACTGGAGTCACAGCCAGCATCTCTGAGTCAGCACACACCTCTGCCACCCCCAAGCCCACTCCCCAGACCCCGTCGCAGGAAGCCCATGTCCTCCCTCCAGCCACGCAGCTCCAAGACCCGGATCACGCTTGACCCTTCTGACTCGCGCACCCAATGTCCCATGGGTCACCCTGTGTCAAGGAGCAATGGGAATGTGGCCATTGTCACAGCCTGTCCAGCCTCAGTGTCAGCCCTGGGTGGCCTCCTGGTTCCCTCCAACCCCAGGCCCGCAGTATGGCCGCATCCCAGGGCCCATCAGGTCCCGGGCACCACGTCTCGCCTGACCCAGAGCGAAGGCTGAAGACTTGGCGCCCCCTCCAGGCCCAACACAGCGGCCCTGGCCCAGGCGCACGCCCTTCACCTCGAGGGGACAGGGGAGACGAGGAACAGATCAGGCAGGGCCCGTAGAGCTGGGCAGCTGGATGGGGGGACATGGGCACCTGGGCTTCTGCCCGGGCTGTGACTCCAGCTGCGGGAGCCGCAGGAGCCTGGGTGAGGAGGAGCTGGCAGCAGGCCGAGGGGCAGGAGGACCCTGGGGCCAGTCACTAACTCAGGCCACACGGGGCACCCCTCGGCCCACAGTGACGTAGAGGAAGGTGGGCATCAGATTCCCAAAGGGCCCACTGTGGTATTAGGGAAAGGGAGGTAACCAGGATGGCCCCCAAGTTTTGGTCTGAGCCAGTGGAAGGGTGGAGCAGGGGTGAGGGTGACTGGGACCCGGGGTGGGGGGACAGTTGGCAGTTCATGCGCAAGTCTGGGATTTGAGGGGAGGTCTGGGCTGGGGCAAGGGGCAGGGTGGCCGAGTCCATGGCCAAGGAATGGCCGGCCCTGGGTGGGAGAAAGATGTCACAGAGGGAAAAGCCCAGGGCAGGGCCGGGGCCCAGGAGCTGAAGGAGCTGCGAGGGGCAGGCGGGCAGCGAGTCCCCCAGCAGCCAGAAGTGACCAGGAGGCTCCTGTCTCGGCTGCCGGCCCGCGAGGTGGCGGGAGAGGAACCCAGACCCTCAGAGGGCCACCACGGACTGGGGTCTCCAGGAGGGCTGCCCAGCAGATGGAAGGGACGGAGGAGGGTGAGGATGGAGGCTTGGCCTCGAGACCCGGTCTGCAGAGGCCTGGGGCCACCCACCCTCACCTCCCCAGGCCCAGATGCTGCAGGCCCCAGGGGCTGCCATGCCTGCGCTTCCTGCTGTCCCCACAGCTGTCACCGGCAGCTTCTCCTAGGAGACCACCAAATTATGACGCAAATGTCACCCGGCTACGTGGGCGGACGCAGTCGCGGAAGGCGGTTTGTTTGTCTGCGAGCCGAGCGTAAGTCTGGCCTCCGCCTGAGGGAGCAGCCCTCTCCCTGTCCTTCACTGCCGCTGACATTCACGAGGCCAGTTAGTGGCGAGGAAGCGGCTCCTCTCCTCCCTGCCAGCGTGGGGCCCCGTCCTGGTTGGGTGCTCCAGCGACCTCTCCTCCCTGGAGCTGGAGGTGGGGGTCAGGGGGCCTGCCACTCCAGCCCCCAGCCCGTCCCCCTGTCAGCTCCTCGTGGTTCTAAGGTGCTCCCCTGCCTCCATCCCTTCCCTAGCGGGATCCTGGGAGCACCCAATGGGCACCAATGGTGCCGGGGTGGGGGCCGCCGTCACACAGGCACCTGGCCGTCCCTCCCCTCGCTCTGCCTGTCCACCCTGCTCCCGGGGACCCTGGATAGGAAGGCCCCCCGACAAGGGCTGGGGACCAGCCAGTATGAACAATTCCCCTCTGTCCTGACTGCCAGGGAGGAGCTGGGCCGGAGGGCAGGGGGTAGACCACTGCCTGAGCCCGAGGCCCAACTTAGAAGGGTCAGGTTGGTCACAGGGGTCACCTGCCGTGGCCAGCTCCCCTCTCTGTTTGGGCCCAGCCACCTAGGAGCCATCTGCCAGGGAGGTAGTGGGCTTGGCCCTGGGCACGGGGCCAGGACTGGGTGGGCTCAGGAAGGGTGAGTGCAGCCAGCGTGGTTGGGAGCCTGGTGACCCATGGAGAGCCCCTGCTTGTGCCCCGGGATCGTCACATCAGCCCACATCACAGATGAGGAAGCAGAGGGAGGGCCAGTGCCTGGCCCAAAGCCACCGCCTGAGCCCAGCTGAGTGAGTGGCCAGCCCCGACCCGCACACCCTGCCCCTCTCCTGGTAGCTACCGGCTCCCCCTGGGCACCCTGGGGAGGCCTCTTTCCCAACTGGGCTGAGGGTGTCCAGCCGTAAGCTCACAGGGACCCCCAGGCGCCCCCCATCACGAAGCCCTCTGCTCTGGACATCCTTGCTGGGAGCCAGGAGACGCTCCCCAGCTGAGAGAGCCGGGTCCCCTCCCGCCTCAGTTTCCCCACCTGCGGGACAGGATGCTTGCAGAACCACTTCCCAGGATGCCGAGGGGAGCGGTGAGTCACCAGCCCGCTGCGCACTGAGAAGCGCCAGGTGCAGGCAGGCAGATGTGGGGATCGCTGGCAAGCCTGGGCGGTTGTCATGGAGATGGGCGCCGTGTTCAGTGGGTAAACATCCCCAACCCCCCGGAGCAGCTGCTCCTGCCCCGTCCCACATCCCAGAGACACGCGGCCCCGGCACAGCCTCGTGGGGTGGGAGGCCACGCGGCCGAGGAGCGCGGTCCTGTCCAGGGAGGGGCTCCCTCCCCAAGCACCCGACAGCCCTTCCAGAACCTTCCCCAGGACCAGGCCGCCTTCTTCCTGGGCAGTTTAGACTCCAGCAGCCCCATCTGTCTCCAGAGCCCATGTCGCCCGTGCCTGGGGCCACGTGCTGCTCAGGCCAGCCCTGTGCCCAGGGAGCCCCGGCCACGCAGGGATGGGCAGAGGCCGTGGCAGGGCTGGCGTGGACAGGGTGGAGGGCCGGGCTCTCTGAGGCCCTGACACATCCTGAGTCTGTGTCCACCAGGAGGGAGAGGCGCAGGGACCCGCACAGCTGACCACGCGGGCCGCAGCCTGCACACCACGCTCCACAGAGCCGCAGCCAGGAGGAGGCGGAGGCCGTGGGCAAGGCACTAGCCCTGTCCACAGCCCCACACGGCAGCCCACACAGGTGGCCCCTGAATCCTGAGGCTGGTGTGGAGGTGGAGGGACAGCTAAGCCACTGGCCATCAGCCATCCGTGCGCTCCAGCCGCCCTGCCTTCCCAGGGCCACCGCCTGCTGTGCTGGACTCCGCACCAGGGCCAGCAGGCCTGCTCTGGGAGACAGGAAGCCTGGGCAGCAGAGCCCGGGTGCTCAGCAAGCAGGACTCGGGCAGGACAAGCAGGACACTGTGGTGCAGGGTGTACTCTAGGGCCAAGACAGGGTGGCTCCGCCTCGGCTCACGTACCCCAAAGTCCCAGGAGGAAGAAAATTCGAGTTCTAAGTACCCCATGTTTCCAAAGTGAGGCCAGCTTTGGACCCTCAGCCCAGCCAGCCCCTGGGGATGCCACGTGTGGATGAGGGGCCCTCCAGGCCAGGGGAGAGGCAAGGGGGCTCTTGACCTTGACCTCAGCCCGGTGAGAGGTGACTTGAGTCCCTGAAGTCTGAGAGACAGTGGGTGCAAAGGCCCTGGGGTAGCACTTTACTTGCCTGCTGGAGAACAGCAGGGCAGGAGTGGACTCAGCAGGGGAGAGCATGTTATGAGTCAGAAGTGACCACGAAGGCCCTGCAGGCCACGTGAGGACGGCAGGAGCCTTACGCATGAGGCAGGGGACATGGCAGGGCCTTTACTTCAACAGGCTCTCACTGACCATTGTGCCAGGGGAGAGAGCTGGGGGTTAAGTGGGGGGGGGACTAGTGAGGAGCAGCTGTGACACCCGCGCAGCCCCTCTCCCCACAAACCTCCCACTGTCAAGTCACACCGTGACCATGTGCCCACTCTGCAAATGACCGTGTCCAGAGAGCACAGGCCAGCCACAACGGAAGGCAGCTGCCGGAATGCTGCTTCCCTCGTCACCACCTAGTGTGCCTGGTCCCCAGCCCTGGCCAGGCAGGTCACGCTCGGGGACTCCAACTCTCCAGAGGGTCCGGGGCTCCAGAGGGCGGTTCTCCCTCCATGCTGGCTCGTGGCGGTGAAGGAGGCGGACAGGAGTCGGAGGGCGAGGCGCGGGGCGGAGTGCAGGAAGCACAGGGCCCGGCGACCCTCTCCCTGGAGCAGCTCGGAGAGCGCCCCCTCAGCAGGGACGTGTGACGTGCGGGGCACATGCCAGGAGAGGCCGACCAGGGGCTGGCAGAGCCTCCAGGGCCGGCCGCGGTGGGCGGGTCGCACGGGCTGGGAGGCCTCCCAGGACGAGCCCCCGCTTCTCACTGTCAACCCCAGGGGCGCGTGCGCTGCTGGCCGCCCAGGCCTCTGGGGCGCAGACCAGGCCTGCCGAGGAAGCCCGTGCTGGCTTGAGCCGCTGGGCAGGCTGGGTCCGCCACCCAGGCCTCGGGGACAGCAGCACTGTCAGCAGGGAGCACAGGCCAGGAGCTCAGAGGGGTCTCCCAGGAGCAGGGCAGGCCTCTCAGACGGGCAGGTCTGGACACCCAGGCCGCTGGGTCACCCTTACTGCAAGCTCTCGCCCCAACCCATGCCACCACAGCTGGGCCTCTGCCACCCCCAAACTTCCCCTGAAAGCCGTCCTCTCTCTCCCGTTTCCTCCAGATCCAGCACCACAAAACCCCAGAGGACATGGCAGCCCCTCCTCTTGGGCCCACCACAGGGCGTGGTCACAGTCTCTGGGACCACTGTGACCGCTGAACACCGCTCTGGAAGGCTGGTGTGTGATCAGCTTCCATCACTGTAACAAAACACCTGAGGCAAAGACTTAAGAAGAGAAAAAGGTTATTTGGGCTCACAGTTTTAGAAGTTTCAATCCACGGTCCATTGGCCCTGTTGCTTTCAGCAGAGGAAAGGGAGCACATCTTAGTGGGAGTTCATGGCCACACAACGCTGCCCACATCATCACAGGAAGGGACCAGAGAGGAAGAGGAAGTGACCCACACGACCTCATTTTACCTAGTCACCTGTAATGGCCTGTCTTCCAACACAGTCACAGCCTGAGGTCCTGGGGTTAGGCAGCCTGGACGGGGTGGCACAGTGCAGATCTTGGTCCCTCGTCACCCTAGATGTCTGTCTGTCTGTCTTAGAAACTCAAGTGCTCAGAGTGGCCTTTCTGGGTAGTCGAGCTCAGGGTTGCAATGGAGAGACCAGCAAGCAGGCCCAGGCCAGGGAAGGGTCTCCCCTGCAGACGGGTCGTCGGAGAAGAGAGGGCCTTCTCTTTCAAGGTGCAAAAGCAAATGTCTTGTTTCGTGTGCACAAGGAGAACCCACAGCCCTGCTCTTACAACCTGACCGTGAGCGGGAAGGAAACAGCAGCTCTGGTCAGAGGCAGCAGCCCAGAAAGAGGGAGGCCAGAGAGATCCAAGGACCTCGGGGGCCACTGCCTGCCCAGCACCCACGAGCCTTGATCCTGGGTGACTTAACTCCCAGTCATGTGCAAACAAGATGACCCACTCAGGCCTCCATCACTGCTGGAAAAGGCCAGGCAAATGTCCCTCCCAAGTCCAAGGCCAAGGTGGGCCAGCAACCCGGGCAATGCAGAGTCCTGGGGCCCAGTGACTAGGGGATGGATGTCACTAATGCCAGAAGATGGCAGAATCCCCGAGGCCAACAGAGAGACGAAAGGAAGAAACAGAAAGGTAACGAGATTCCTGTCACCCGCCTCCCAACCAAGAGCCGGCAAGTCCACCAGCACCAGCTTCACCACCGAAGCCCTTGAGGTGCGGCAGCCGGGCCCCGGCCAGCAGCAGCGTGGGTCAGAAGCACCGGCCAGCAAACGTGGCCACCCTGCTGCAGCGAGGGACATGTGCCAGGCCTGGGTGCCCATCCAAAGGTGTGCGGAGTCGGGGCGGCCAGGCCGAGGCAGGAGGGCTCGCCAAGCAAGGCAGCCGCAGAGAGAGAGCAAGTCCCAGGGTCACCGAGCCTGCTGAGCTCCCGCTGGCCCTTCTGTGCCTCGGGAGCCCTGGCCCTGGGCAGCGCTGCCTGAGACCCCGCAGCCTCTGCCAAAGTCTCCAGCGCACTTTACTGGGGATTAAAACTCGACCCACAGCTCTTTGTGACAGGGACTGCTCCCTCCTGGGGTGGACTGATGACCATGCTCCCTGTGGCCAGGGCGGTTTGGACTCGTGAGGATGGAGGGAGGGACGTGGCTCTGGGCACTACCGGGGCTGCGCAGGCGGACAATGTTCCACACGCCACCCTGAGCAGGGGCCTGGGGTGCGGCTGGGAGCCAGGGCAGGTGGCTGCCTCTGCACCCGGCTGGCCTCCAGGGTCTCCCCGGAGGTTGGGTGTGGCCTCCACCTCATTAAGATGGGCTCAGAGACTTCCGGCGGCCTCCTAGACCACGGGAGTTGGTGGGCCCTGAGAGGTCGTCTCACCCCGAATTGTCTTTGTTTATTTGGGAAACAGAGGCCCAGAGGAGGGAGGCCATGGGTCCCTCCTCATCAGGGGGTGGCTGTGGAACCGGCAGCCCTGTCCGGCCCAGCCAGCTCCCGTCCCTCAGGGGCGGGGAGCACCCCCTCCCAGGGGTGGAGCAGCCAAGTCCTCACTTAGCAGGGTGCTGCGGGGCCTCATTACCATGATGCAAATTAATATTTATTATGCAATTATTCATCTTTGTAATTGCTGGTATTTCAAAGGGAGCACAGAGCTTTAATTAGCACACTTCAGATGTTATTAAATGGAGTGTCAGAAGGAGAGGTGCCGCTCTCCCCTCTGCGGCCGCCAAGCTGCCTCCAGAAGGTTCTCAGAACCGGGTCCACACGAGCCGACCCCCGTTGGGTGCTCACTGGGCCTTTTGAAACTTTTTCTCTCTCCTCTTTCTTTTTTTCCCATCTTAACTTCCGTACGTGTGACCTCAGGGCCACGTGATGCCCAAAGGGCTTGTGGTCACCACAGATGTGGCAGGACTTTGTGTTCTGGGCACCGAGGCCAGCACTTGTGCCCCACAAAGGACAGTGACTTCAGGGACTTTCAGGCCCCTGCGTCACCCCAGCTGGGTCTGGGGGCCTCTCCTCCGCCCTGCTGAGCGACCCCGGTCACTCTGCCCTCCTCGTGTCCCCCTGCTGCCAGGCACAAGCTCTCACGCAACACCCCAGGTTCCCAGAGCCGCGTGGAGTCCTGGGTGGTCTGTCCGTCTGCATCCGTCTGTGTGTCGTGGCAGCCTCAAGGATCAGAGGTGGACAGCAACATGGGGGAGTAGGATTTGGAAACCGAGGCAGCCCTTCTGGGGACACAGATCTTGGAGGTCAGGAACGGTCCTGGTCCCCGTGGTGAAGGTCAAGCACCCGAGGACCCGAGGCCCAGAGGAAAGCAAGTTTTGTTCAGGAGAAAGGACAGAGGAGGGGCCAGAGCCCGGAGTCCCTGGGAGGGGTGTGTCCTGCTCTTCTGGAGACCCCAGAACCCCACCTTCTCTTCCTTCTCTGAGGCGGGTGCCTCGGGGCAGGAGGGAGCGGGGCTGGGGCCGTCCTCAGCAGCCCGAGGTCCAAGGTGGGCACCCAGAGAGCCCAGCACAGCCACAGAGGGGTCTCTGTTGGAAGACCTCATCCTGCCTCGACCCCTGCCCTTCCTCACCCACACCGACTGCCTGCTCCGCCTGGCCTCAGTGCTGAGGACTGGGATGTGGCCTGTCCACTCGGCCAGGCGGGGCACAGGGGGTGGGCACGGTGGGCCTGCGTCAGAGAACTCTCCTCTTCACCCGCGTTCCCACCTTCCTCATCCGGCTGTCCCCTCACACCAGCCAGCTGCAGCCCAATGCCCCTGGACACACTGTCCCGGGGACAGTGGGAGGCGGAGGGGGGTGGGGAGACAGTGAGACCTGGGCTGGTGGGCAGAGGGGCTGCAGGGTCGGGAGGGGACGTGGGTGGAGGGCAAGGAGCCAGCGGGGCACCCAGGAGAGGCTCCAGCCTGAGTGATGGACTTGGGTCACAGAGGGCATGGGAGGGCCCAGCTCATAGTCAGAGTCACAGAGACACCAGGCACTGTGGGGACCTGGGCTGGCCTGGGTGGACCGGGACAGGCCCTGAGCCCTGTGACTGAGGGGAGGCTGGAAGGATCCCAGGCAAGGGCCTTGCTGACCACGCTGGAGGGAGGTCCAGGCAGCGAAGCTACAGTGGGTCCACTCGAGACCCCAGGATGCACCGAAGTCCTGAGCCCCAGTGCCTGAGAGTGGGGCCTTAGAAGCCCTCACCAAATGACCACGGGCCTCCCAAGGCCTCTTTGGTCCCAACGGTCCTCTCTAGGGTGTATCCCTTCCCACCTAGCCAGCTCCCCCATAGGTGACAGTGGGGACAGCGGTAGAGAACTCAGGGTTGGGGAGAACTGCTTGCAGAGGAGGACAGGAGGCTGGGCCAGGCCGAACTGGACCCTGGAGCCACGGCCTCACCAGCTGCTGAGGGTCCAGGCTGCCCACCCGCCCCCAGAGGCTGAGCATGGGCCTCTCCCTAAGGGCCTTCGGGGCCTCTGGAGCCTCGGTTCTGAGCCTCAGCAGCCTCTGTAAAAACTGGGGTGTGCCTGTCCTGCCTTCCCTTGGGGTCCTTGTCATTGGCATGGGGATGCTGGAGCCAAAGTGGAAAGTGGCCCCTGAGGTCAGCATCTCTGTCCCCATTCAGCCCTGGTCTCCCCGCTGCCCTGGACCCTCAGACCTTCACCCCTGTCTCTGTGGATGCCACTCGCCAGCTGTGGATGCCCTGGGGGCAGATCCCTGCCTCTCTGTCCCCTCTGAGCTCACCAGCTCCCACCTGCTGTCCCTGGGCTCCCTGCAGGGCAGCTCGCTGCAGGCACCCCCTTCCACCCGTGGCTTAGGCAGGGCCCAACAAAGGCCAGCTGCTTCCCAGGCTTCCGGAGCCTGAAGCCGCCTCCTGCCGGGAGCCCGGGCCACCTGTGGTCCTGCCAAGGATGGACGTGCAGCTGGAGGGCCTGCAAACCTGCCATTTGCATGACAATCAGAAAGACCGGCTCTCGGTCCAGAATGACTTCCAAAGCAGCTCAGCCTGCCTCTGAGGGCCGCAGGAGGCACAGGGGGCTCTGCGTCCCACATGTTGGGTGCGGGGGATGGCCTGGCCCCCACCCTCAAATCCTCCACCTGGAGAGACCCCTGCGTCTCCGGCAGAGTGAAGAAGCCGGGAGATGCTCACCTGCCTGTCCCCAGAACGGCTCCCCACCAGGAGGCCAGGAGCGGCCCTGCCTCTCAAGGCCTTGCGGGGAAGCCAGGGGAGAGTCAGGCCCAGGGATGAAGCCAGAATTGACAGGCAGTTAGTGTAGAAATCAGGGAATCTGGGCAAATTGAGGAATGGAGTCTGGGAAGTTGGAGACGCCCCTGGGAGACTGGAATGTCCGTGCCTCCAGAGCCCTTTGATCACCAAGGTCACCTGCTTAACTGCCCCTCCCCAAAAGCTGCAGGGGGGGGTTGCTAATTAATGCCTCCTGGTCCCCCACCTGATCTCCATGTGGCCCTTCCCCCTGCCATTCGCACCTCACCTTTTTGCTGTGTCACCACCTGCTCTAGGGTCAGAGGAAGGGGCAGAACAAAAGAAGACCCTAACCTATAAAAGATGGAGGGTGCGCTCACACTTCTTGGGGATTCCAGAACATCAGCCAGCCTCCTTCTCCCACCCGGGAGAAGTCAGATGAGGAACGGTCTCACCCTCTGCAGGCCGGGCCACTGCCCTGGTCTCTGCCCGTGGTGGGGCTCTGCCAGCGCTCCCAGCCCAACCCTGGGCCAGCACCTGGGCAGCTCCACAGACCCTCCCTTTGGGCAGGGATGCTCAGCGGCCGGTCTGGACAGATGCCCTGGAGCAAGGCTGGGCTCTGCCCTCTGACGCAGTCCACAGCTGTGACCACAGTGCCAACCGCAGAGCTGCCAGCACTCGGTAGGCACAGCACCGCCCCCTCTGGCCCCTCTCGCCCTCTGAGAGACCCCAGGACGGGCAGAGGGACAGAGGCCTTGTCCCCACCTCTCCAACTGCAGGGGACAGGGATGGGACAGCCCAGGGTTCATGCCACCAGCCCAGGTCCATGACCAGCCTCCAAGGGCCCCAGTGCCCAGCTTCGCAAGGGCACATGGGTAATCGGGTCTCCCTTGCAAGCAACAGGAAAGAGCCAGGTATTTGCAAGGGCCTGGAGGTGACCTGGGGGCTCCTGATGGGTGCCCAGCAGGCAGGGCGGGAAGGGCCCCGGGCAGCGCCAGGTCTGGGGCTCAGCACAGACTGTGCCAGGGGAGGAGCTGGCAGTCCCCTGCCCGCAGCCCACTCAGTGACCGGACGGATCTTCCAACTCCTCCTGACTGGCCACTCAGCGGCGTGGAGGCCCTGCTCCCAGGCCGGGGAGCCTGCGGGGGTGAGGCGGGGGGACGTGGGACCCCAACCTCAGCCCGGGTAGACGGTGCTCCCTGACCTCAGCCCAGGTAGACGGTGCTCCCTGACCTCAGCCGGGTAGACGTGGGCCCCTGACCTCAGCAGTGTTGGAATGAACCACATAAACTGCCATTTTCAGGGCAGAAATGACCCCACAACGGCAGTGTCTACAGTGGAGCCTGGTTGCAATGCTCGGTGTTGAGGTCGCAGGGCACCAGGCTGAGGGCGAGTTCTCCACAGGCACTTCGCTTCCAGCCCTTACCACACCCAGCAGATGCTCATGAGCTCATGATGTTGACATCGGGCCCAGAGAAGTTAAGTCCTTCACTCAGGGTCACACAGCTCAGGTGTGTCTATGGGAATAACTAAAGTGGAAACTGTGACCCCACATGCCCCTGGGGACAGGCAGAGGCTGGTCGCTCAGACACTGCTGGTGAAACGCACACACACACTCACACACTCACACTCACGCACACAGCAGGGAGGCGAGGCGGAACAGTCTCCTGGGTCCTGCGAACGTTCCGCTGGGGAAACCCGGCCTGTTGGGGTCGGTGGTGCTAAACTCACCACACTGGCAGAGCCTCATCGGCAGGGAGCCGGGTGTCTGGGAGCTCACTGGACCTTTTTCCCTTCTCTCCTCACGTAAGTCTACAATTGTTCTGAAACATACAGTCGTTTTAAAAAAAAAAAAAAATTAAGATGTCAAATCACTACAGAAAAGGTTTGGAGGGATCAGCTGGCAAGCGGAGCCACCCCGGGCAGAGGGCAGGGGCGCTCCCAGGCAGGGACTCTCCCAGACGGACCCCTGAGCCCACCAAGTGACTGCAGGGGACACTCATGGCACCTTTCAAAGTGGTCAAAACCTGACCACGGACGCCACGTCCACTGCGGGGAGAAACCAGTGAATCTCACCGCAGAAAGCGAGGGCGGGAGGGAAGGAGAGAAGAGAGACGGGGCCTCGGGGCGCAGGTGCCGAGCAGGACCAGGTGGACGCAGCTCCCGCCTCCAAAGTTCAAGGGCAGGTGGGAGGCTCCGTGGTGCCAGGAGGATGTCCCTGCTGGGGAAGCACCGCAGGGACGGGTGGGCACCTGACCTGACGCTGTGCACTGGGCACAGGTCACCGCGCAGCCCCTGCAGATCTGGGCACTTCGACGCAATAAAAATAAGTAAGGCAGGCGCGGCGGCGTCACCCTCAGCCTGGCTACTCGGGAGACGGGCGGGAGGACCTGTGGCCCAGAGAGGGCCCTCGCCAGACACCTCTGGACCAGCACTGATCTTGGCTTCCAGCCCAGAAGTGTGAGAACCGACGTCTGTCACCCAAGAGCCCCATGTGTGGCATTTCATGACAGCCGCCCACGTGGACCCTCCCACGGCAGGAAGACGCAGCCCAGCAGGAAGCTGCAGGTCAGCTCTGCGGGGCATCGGCCAAGACCACCCACACCCCCTCCCCAAAGAGGGTTCCAGCATCTCCCAGCTCCACGCCCAGGACCGTGCCGTCGGCGTGGCAGTCCAGGCTTTGCCCTGGACAGTTGCTTTGTGCAGGGCAGACCCGTGCACCGTGGGGCGTCCAGCGGCACCCCAGCCTCAACACGGTGAGGCCAGAGCTCCTCCCCCATCAGGACCAAAAAAGCACCTCCAGACTTTGTCAGGAGTCAGGGGCGGGGGCTCCGTCCCATCGCTGCTGCTCAGATCGCTGTCACACAGCCGGGGAAGCCAGGGCCAAGGACGATCGTGTGGAAAGCAGTGACCCTGACCGCAGCAACGGCAGTGATGGTGGACAGTGTCCTGATGGTCACCACACAACGCAAAGATGCAGAGCCATTCAACGGCTTTCACGCGGCACCCGGGAGGGCGATGGGAGGAGGCCAGGTGTGCAGGACCCGCTAAGAGCACAACCCGAGCCGCTGGGCATGGGGCCCCCTGGCCAAGCCAGCCCACCTGCCCCTCCAGCCCACAGCCTTGGGGACAGGAGTTCACCCTCTGCTAGAACATGGCCCTCCTCTGTGGGTGGCTGGAGGGGACAGCTGGGGTCACCATGGGGAGCACTGGGCCAGACCAGCAGCCTGAGACCTCCTGGCTGCCTCCTCTGACCTCCTGGGGGCCAGGAGTGCCAAGGGAAGGGAGGGGGCTTGTCCTGCCTGCAGCCCGGCCCTGAGCCCCAAGAGGACCTGGCCCTTCTCCCCTGGGCCTGTCTCCAGGGAGGGCCCAGGACCTGGAGTCACGGATTCAGGACACCTGGCCCTGGTGGGCCAGCACAGGGCACACACAGCACGTCACACACACACGCGGGTGGACAAGCCACACACATGTGCACACAGTCCACACGCACATTGGGTTGGGGTAGTGAGGAGGCGCCCCATAGGCAGTGTGGGTGGGGGACAAGTGGGTCAGGATGACCCCTGCTGCTCCCAGAGAGGGGACGGGACCCCTGCAGGCCCGCCCAGCCTGGCCCCTCAGTCCCTTCAGGGGCGTGCGTCCCCCAGCCGGGTTCCAGGCCCCTCTTCATAGCAGCCAGCTGGGGCAGCAGGGGGGCCGGGACCAGGGCGCAGGGCCCTGAGATGGGCGTGGGGGTCGCAGGCGTGCGAGGGGCTCTGGTGGATCCTGGGGACTTCACCCCACCCGCAGGTCTGTTGTACCCAGGGGCCTCCATGCAGAGTGGCCGTGGGAACGGGGGTACTGTGGGGTGTCTGTCTGTGGGGTGTGAGTGTCGCTCCAGGCCATGCGGTGTGCATGCCGCCTGGTCTGTCTGCGTGGGGGCCTGGCGGGCCTGGGGTAAGCAGGCGCCGGGAGGAGCAGGCCGGGGCAGGATGGGTCAGCGGCCCTCTCTCAAGCCCACGACGTGCACTCAATGCCAAAGGGCAGGACACAGCCTTGACCTCGCCCAGCGGGGTCACACGGCATGGCGGGCCACATCCTGCGGAAGTGAAGGAGCTCTAAGACCCCAGACCCTCAGAGAGGGTCCCACGGTGCTGGGACAGGCTGGGTCCACTTGGGTCACTCGAAATGAAATGCATGCTGGGTGGACCAGCTGGCTCCCACTCCCCGTCCCCAGCCTGGGCCTGGCCTGCCCCCGAGACCCTGGCCCTGGAGACCCAGGGAGGGTCTGCCCCCCAACAGCTGTGCCCGGCTGGCTGAGCACACCCTGTCTGTGGGGTTGCTGGGCGGTTTCCATGGCAACCAAGGGACCGGCAAGCCTGGAAGGGACCCCCCTCAGTGTGAACGTGGGCACTGTGGCCTCCAGCACTGGGCAGCCCAGGCCCCTCCAGACACTGACGGGAGCTGCAGGTGACCTGGGCAGAAGCAGGAAGAGGACACAGAACAAAGGAAACGAAATGGGGGCGGCTAGGTGGCCTGGGCAGGGGCGGGGTCCAGAGGCCTCGGGGGATCGGCTGGTGACTGGCAGGGGTGTCACATGGGCCAGCGCTGAGCCGGCCTCCACCCCTCGAGCCCCAGATGAGGAGACAGAGTGGCGGCAGGCCAAGCGTCCTCAGCTGAGCAGAGCTGCTCCCGGGTCCTGGACAGCTGGGTCCCTGGACACCGCTCACCCTGACACCGTCCCAGACCTGCACTCACTGCCTCCATCTAAGACCCCGCACAGAGAGGCCTAGGGTGTGCTCCTGGGTCCCACAGCACCCAGGGTCAGCGAGGGTGAAGCCCCGGGGTACGGGCACAGCCGCTGAAATGCCCAGAGGGGGACAGGAGAGGGACGAGACGCTCCCAGGGCGTGCGGGTGTCGGGGGAGGGGAGCTCCTGGTTAAACTACTGAAATGCAGTGGTGAGAGTTGGTGGAGGGGCAGCGTGGAGAGGGGTGGAGAGATGGAGCCTGCTGCCCACTCAGCCCCTGGGGCTCCCAGGGGCCTGGTCCGGCCCCCTTGGCTGTGGTGAGCCCTTGAGGGCACAGGCAAGGCCGACCTGCCCAGACCAGGACACCGAGGCCCAGAGAGGACCAGGGCCAGGCCAAGGCCCCAGCTCCTGAGCCACCAGCCGGACCCTGGCTCTGCAGCACCCTGGCCCTCACTGTCCACCTTGTGACTGGCCCTGGGCCCCTGGTGTGCTGGTAGCACCCAATAGGGCAGATGTGCGTCAGCACTGCCAGTGGGGAAGGAGGCCAGATGAGGAGGCCAGTGGGAGAGTCAGGAGCAGAACCAGGATTCTGCCCGCCCTGCTGGCCCCAGCCCAGGCCCGTCCCGAGCCTGAAGCAGGCAGGAGAAAGTCAGGCAGGAAGCCCAGAGATGGGCGGGCACAGCCCCACCTCAGCGTCTCCACCCCTGGTCCACAGGGTGGGGGGCAAGGAGGCTTCTGCTGCCTCCAAGGAGGCAGCTGTTGCTATGGTGACCCTCGTTACCTGGCAACCGAGCTGCATCATTCGAGCACCTGCTGTCTCTCCTCCAGAGCCAACGGCTGGCTCTGGGGACAGACCTGCGTCCACAGGCCCCCTGCCTCAGGAGAGCCACCTGTGGAGCCGAGCCAGGAGTGCCTGGCAGGGGACCGGCAGAGGCCCACCAGGGTCCGTGACAGTCAGACGGGAGCCTCTCCGATGCTTTCATTTTTCAAAACTAAGAATTGTATTGATTATGGGATAATAAAAATAACATTGGGAAAGCATCTTTTCTAATAGACCAGAAAGTGTGCGGCCAAAGTGGAGCTCGCTGCATCTGCTTCCGGGGCACCTCCCCTCGACCTCACTCGGGCTGGATCCGGACGTGGATCTGGCAGGGTCATGCTCTACACAGCCACCCTGCTGCCCACAGGACCACACGGGGACCGGCTCCCTGCTCAGTGACTTCCCAGACGCCTCCTGTCAAGCACCACCAGCGGCAGGTCGGCTGGCTGACCTTGTCCACAGCTCCTGCTCAGAGCGGGGCCGGGCGGTGGGCCTCTGAGACCCGAGACTCCATGCCTGGCCTCCAGAAAGTGGGCAGGGAGACCTGAGACCCACACCCCACACCCCAAGGCCATGAGGGCAGCACCCCACTTCAGGAATAAGGGGCATCTCCCAGGGTGAGGGCCCCTGATCCGAGGAGCCAGGCGGGCCTCCTGCAGGAGGCTCCTTCTCAGCTGAGGTCAGGGAAATGAGGACGAGGGAGGGAAACAGAGGCAGTGAGCGAGGAGGAAGAACGCACGCGGGGCCCTGGGCGTGTGCAGTTGAGGGCACCAGGCTGGGCAGCACCATGACCCTGGCCTCTGGAAGGCTGGCAGGGGCTCCCAAGGGCCTGGAAGGAGAGAGGGTGTGTACAAAGGTGAGAGGTGATTTCGGGAACCTGCAGCTCAGTCCAGAAGTCGGGCAGCCAGGCCTGAGGACGCGGCCCAGCTGGAGGTCCAGCGGTCAGCAGGTGCCCGGCCACTGGAGGCAGGCCCTGAGTCTTCATGCAGGAGGGCTGAGGCTGCAGGCCCCTGGAGGCCCCGCCTGCCCAGCGGGAAGGGGCTCTGTCACCCGGTGTCTGTGGCTGTGGGATGGGGCCCAGGGGACCCTGCCCAGGGGAGCAGCCAGTCCAAGACTCATAACCAGTGAGTGAGGCTGGAGAGAGGAGGGTGCCCGAGCTCTCCGGGGGCTCTGGAGGGCTTCCAGGAGAAGGTGGGGCTCTGGGACATCTGGGATGCTGCCAAGGGGGTGACAGACCAACCGTCCTCAGTAGACTGCCCCCAGCCTGGCCCTGCCCTGGCCGGCCTGAGGACTGCCACGGGTGGAGTGCCCAGGTCCTGACCCCTGGAACCGTGAACCTGACCTACCTGAAGACAGGGTCTCGGATTATCTGCAGGCCCTCAACGCCACAGTGAGCACCGTGAGGAGCAGGAGAGGAAAGGAGGGGAAGCAGCCCTGGAGGCAGAGGCAGGGACAGGAGGGGGCAAAGGCAGGGACAGGAGGCGGCAGAGGCAGGGACAGGAGGTGGCAGAGGCAGGAAGGGCTCTCCCGGAGCCTGGGAAGGGACGCAGCTCTGGCAACTTCTCGAGTTTGGATTTCTGGCCTCTGGAACTTAGAGGGAATGAACTTCTGTGGATTTCAAGCGTCCTCACCCCCAGTTTCTGGTCATCTGTTAAAGCAGCCCCGAGACACTGGCAGGGGACGGGCGGCGGCAGCCCTCTGTACAGACCTGCTGGCCCAGCACCTGCCCAGGATCGGTGAAGGAGGCCAGGCTGGGAGGCCCAGACACCTCCTGGTGTAACAAGGGGACGCTCCACTGCCTGGCCCCACTCACCTGAGCCGTGGCAGAGGCGCAGGCTGGACTACCCACCTCCAAGGGCCATTTCAGTAGGCGCTGCGGGGAGGACCAGAGCGTGGGGCCCAGCAGGACGTGGGGCCGCCCCATCGGCCAGGACCCCTTGGCTGTCACGGAGCGGCAGAGCACGGGGAATGCGTCCCAGCGCCCTGCCCACCTCTGCAGCCTGGAGCTGGGTCCAAGAGGCTCAGAGCCCTCAGATGGGGTGACTGCGCCCCCTGCCGGCCCCAGCGCCTTCCTGAGCCCTAGCTAGGCTGCGAGGAGGAGGCAGAGGTTCCCCGGGAAGGCTGGGAGGGGGCACCCGCTTGGCCGACGGGAAATTCTGTGGGCTGGACCCTGGGGGCCCACAGGCGGCTGCCGTCTGTGTGAACGAGTGCATCACGGCCTGACCATCACCCGCTGGACCTCCCTGCCTGGGGCTTACTGGCCTCTCAGGGTCTCCTCACACCCTCCCTGAGGGGTCCAGCAGGAAGGTGTCCAGCCTGGCTGGTGAGCTGGGACCAGCCTGGATCTCGGGCCGACCCAGGGGCTTAAGGCTGCGATAGACGATCCTGAGCAGAAGCCTCGGGGTGGGATAGGTGGCAGCTTCCCCCCGGGCCTCAGTTTCCTCCTCTGTAGAATGGAGATCTGCACAGCCCTGTGCCCATCACAGGGTCACAGGGAGCCTTGTGAGGGCAGTGGCCAAGGGCTCTGCACAGTAGCCGTGCGCCTGGCCGGTCCACAGGCCCACCGGAAGGGCCCTGCCTTTGGCTGGAGATGCTCACTCGTTTATTTCTGGGTGGAAGCCCCAGGTCATGCACTCAGTCAAGCGGGGAAGCCCTGTTGCAGCCCTGAATCAGCCCCCGCACCCCAGCCTGGCCACGCCCCGCCATCCCCGCAAGAGCGGCTGGCTCCCTCCGCCTCCCTCCACAGGTCCCTGACCCCTGGGCTGGGCCAGACCCCTCCCGAGGCACCCCACTCCAGGTCTCCCTCCCCCAATCCCGAGGGTCCCAGTGTGGGGCCTGGGCCCAGGTCCTGTCCCCACCAGGCTCTGCCCAACACAGACTCAAGTGCAGCATGCTAAGTGGTGACCATGTAGGGACGCTGAGAGTGTGTAGGTGTGGCTGCTCCGCTCTCCCCAGCAGGGCCACCCTGGGCCTGCTCTGGTCTGCAGCACCCACAGGGGACCAGGCCAGACCTTCTGCTTTCCAAGCACCGGCCACGTGGGCTCAGAGTGGGATCTGTGGGGCGCTGCTGCCATCTAGTGACCGATTGGGAGATGGCAGGACACCCGCCTGGGCAGGCCGGTGCAGGACACAGAGCGTCCAGGTGGGACACAGCCCCTGCTCTCTCCTCCCCGCTGCCCTTCTCCAATGACCTCTTCCAGGTGGTCACCCTGTGAATGAGAGGACCATGAGGGAGTGCGGCTGGTGAACGGCAGGAACTCCCAAGACCCCCAAGTCTTCCAGGATCCCCAGGGGAGCATCCAAAAGCCAAGGGTCCTCCTGAGCCCCCAAGCCACACTCAGACTAGAACAGCCCCTTCTCAGGTGACAGCCACGGGGTGGCCGTGGTCTCCATCCGGCTTTCTGTCCAGGATCTGATGCTCCCAATCCCTTCCCACCAGCCCCCTCCTGTGCAGACAGACAGGAGTCGCCAGGGCAGAGGCCCACCGGCCGCCTTGGGAAGGGACATGCGCCAAGGCCCCACCTCCTCGGCGAGCAGAGGCAGTGAGGGGCGTTCTGCAGCCCAGCTGCCCTGCCCTGGGTGGCCTCCTCCTCCTCCACTCTGCCCCGGCCTCCTTCCCACACCAGGAGATGAGGAGTTGGTTCCCATGAGGACTGAGCAGCAACCATTTGCCCAGCGCTTGGCTCGTGTCAAAGGCAGACAGTCTCCCTCTGTGTACCTGGGGCGGGGCAGCCTGTGCTACAGAGCCATGGGGGAGGCAGGGAGATGGCCACTATGTCACACTGCCCCAGGGGCAGGGGGAACATGGGCACCAGGAAGCCTTGGAGTGGGAGAGCAGGGCCTGGGAGGGGGGACAGGGGCCACAGGCAGGGTGGACCAGCAGTCGGCCAAGTGAAGGAAGCCGGTCTGCCAAGGCTGCGGGCTGTGCGATTCCAACCACAGGACCCTGGGACAGGCGAAGCCGTGGAGCAGGAAGGGACTCAGGGCTGCCAGGGCTGGGGTGGAGGGGAGCCGAGGACACTCGGGCAGCAACCCTGTCCTGCATGGTACAAGATGGTGGAGACCCATGTACACCCGTCCAATCCCACAGATGCCCAACGCCAAGAGGGACCCTGAAATAAACTACCTGGCGTGACAACAGTGTGCTGAGCAGACCCTCGGGGCGCTGAGGGTGGGAGGCCCCGTGGGGCCCAGGAGCACGCAGGAACCCTGGGCTTCTGCTCAGCACGGCTGGGACCTGGACCACTCTAGAAGGAAAGCCATCGCTTTCTCAAAGGCAGGTCACTAAGTGTGACGAGGACACAGGGTGGGCCAGGAGGGAGTCGGGGCGGGAGGGCGTGGCAGAGGACAGCGGGCAGCTCAGGCAGCTGGAAGCAGGGCGAGGGGCGGCCCAGAAGATGGTGAATCCACCCAGGGCACACCCCGACCCACCTCCTCCAGCCGGGTCCCGCCTCCCAGTCGTCCATCCGCCTATCAGTGGATTAATCCACTTGATGGATTATGACTCAGCCACAGCCTGAGAGCCGACCTCTGAGCCTGCTGCATTGGGGACCAACCCTGCAACACCCGAGCCTCCAGGGGACACTCCAGATCCAAACCGCAACAGAAAGCCAATGGTCAGCTCCTGGGTGAGCAGCTCGCCCAGTGATGACTGGCCATCACACTGTTCAGGTAGGTGGGCGGCTAGGGAGCTCCTGAAACAAGAAGGTTCCTTGCCATTTTATCTTCCCAGGAAAGAACTTTCTGGAAGGCCAAGTCGTATAAAGCATGTCATCACAGGTCTCCGTCCAGAGGACCCTGGGCTTGTGGGAGTTTGTCCTCAGGCCTCGGGTGATGGAGCACAGGGACCAACCAGAGTAAAACAGGCAGCAGAGGACAGAACTCGAGGCTGGAGATGTGAACCATGTGAGGCTGCGTCCTGTTGAAGCTGAAGCCTGGCCTGCGTCCACTCTCCAGGCCCATCCAGCTCTCTGGTGAGTCTCATGGAAGCTGAGGCCTGGATGGGGCAGCTGGGCAACCACCCAAGAGAGAAGAAAATAGCGTGAATTACATCTAACAAAAAGTCAAGTTTCAGGATAGTTTAAAACAAAACTACAATTCAAACCTAAAACAAAATTACAAGATCCCGATGAGAAAGGACCCAGGACTTGCAGGAATACCTCCCAGACAAGACAGGCCACGGGCAGCAAGCAGGCGGAAACGTGTTCAGTACCGATCATCAGGAAAGTGGGAAGAAAAGCCAGCAACGTGTGCTCCAGGATCCCAGGGCTCAGGCTGAAAACTACCTAGCAAGGCAGTGGCGCCGCATGAGATCCCAGCAACTCGGAGGCCGGGGCAGGAGGATCTTGAATTTAAGACCAGTCCCAGCAGATTATTGAGGCCCTGAACAACTTAGTGAGACCGTGTCTCAAATTAAAAAAAGAATTTAAGGGCTAGGGATGTGACTCAACAGTTAAGCACCCCCTAGGTTCAATCCCTGGCACCAGAATCTTAAAATTTAAAAATTTTAAAAATTTTAAATTAGCCAGGTACAGTGGTGCACACCTGTAATCCCAGCATCTCAGGAGGCTGAGGCAGGAGGATCGCAAGTTCAAAGCCAGCCTCAGCAACTTACAAAGACCTAAGCAACTCAGTGAGACCCTGTCTCTCAATAAAATAGAAAATAGGGCTGGGGATGTGGCTCAGTGGTAGAGCACCCCTAGGTTCAATCCC
>JAJEJO010003251.1:83983-95519 GCA_020662805.1 Glaucomys volans
GGATGGGTGGATGGGTGGGTGAGTGGGTGGGTGGATGGGTGGGTGGAGCATGAAAGGATGGGTGAATGGCTTTCAGGAGGCTGGAAAGTCATCCAGTGCCCCTTTTTGGGGCCGGGGAATGACCACCACCCACTCCTGTGTCCTGTCTGCTCCTATTGACTTAAATGGTTCCAGACCAACCAAGGCTGATGGGAGGGTTGGCCAGGCCCAGCTGGCTGAGTGAGAGGCGAGGTCGGTGCCGCTCTCTGCCCTGGATTTCACAGCCCAGTCCCGCCTCCCGTGCTAGGGACACAGGCAGTGAGAGCGAGACCCAGGGAGTACCCCAGAGCAGATGGGCCAAGCCGGCCCCAATCCAAGTGGTACCAAGGTCCCCAGCCTAGGAAGCGAGATGGAGGGAGGGCCCAGGCTGGGCCTCTCTGCTGAGCCAAGGGAAGGTGAGGACTCAAAGAGGAATAGGCAGGAGAGAAGACAGACACAGCTCAGGCTGGCCTGGCAGGCTGGGGCCTCCCGGATGCACAGCACCCTCTGCGTGTGTGAACACGCTCACACACATGCACACGCACACGCACACACGCGCGAGCCCTCCCGTCCACTCGCACACCCGCCAGCCCTGCCCTCGAGTGGACCCCACCGCTGCTGCAGGACACAGGGCTGGTCGTGCCCTTCACAGAGAGGTGGACTGAGGTCCCACACACAGGGGCTCCTTCTGGAGCCTGGTTCCGCGACCAGGAGTCCCCTCACTCCTCTACAAAAACCACGACCTCAAAGGGAGCCCTGCCGGCACCGCTGCCCCAGGTGCCCCTCTCAGGGCAGGTGCTCCAGGTCTTCGTTTAGTCCGCTCCCCAGGCTCACCCGCCGAACAGTGCTGAGCGCCCCAGCACCTTCCCCCAAAAATGCCCTGCAGAAGGGCAGGAGGTGCCCAGAGGGCCAGCCAGTCACCTCCCACCTGATGCCTGCGAGCAGGGCCTGGGGAGACCTCAGAGGAGGTGGTTTTGAGCCTGAAGCCTGGCAGGCCAGTGGCAGGAGGAGGAGGCCCGGCGGGAGGAAGGCAGCAGCAGCCCAGCCCTGCCCAGCCCAGTGGCCAGGCCAGAGGGGCAGCCTGGGTGAAGGCGGTGGCGTGGGGCGGGGCCAGCAGCTGACAGGCCTCACCAGGTGCTGGCAGGACCAGATCGGCAGCAGGCACTCCCGTAGCTGGTGGGAACGTGACGTGGCCCGGCCATGGCCAGTGGCTCAGTGGCTCCTCCCACAGCTGAATACGCTCTGGCCACACGAAGTGGCGGTCAGGCCTTGGTGCTCACCCAGAAGGGCTCAAACTCAAGCCCACACAAAAACCTGCAGGCAGACAGCAGACCAGAGCGACTTTGTGACCGGCCAAAGCTGGACTTAACCAAAGTGTCCCTGGCAGGCGGAGGGTGACCTGGGCACCTCCAACCGCAGAACAGCACCCAGGGCTGAGCACAGATGAGCCATCGAGCCTGAAGACACTCAAGGGAACTTAAGAGGGAGCAGGAAGGCAGGAAGCCAACCCGAGACGCTGCGGTCACCATCCTACCGAGGGACACTCTGGAAAAGGACAACTCCCGCGACGCAACATGAGCAGCGGCTGGCAGGACCCCAGGGCAGAAGGACTAGCAGGTGCCACACGGGGACTTCCAGGCAATGGAACCGTTCTGCAGGACCTGTCACCACGGACAGACAGGGCACGTTGTTCCAGGGTCCATGGGGTGACAGTGTTGACACAGGTATACCCTCAGGGTCACAGGGGACTGAAGCTGAGGACAGAGCTTGGAAGAGGGCAGTGCCCAGGGACTCAGACCAGCAGGTGGGCGCTGGTGGGCTGGAAGCAGGGGACAGAGTCTCAGGGCCCTGGGCCGAGGGCAACCTGTGAGCACAGGAGCCTCAAAAAACCGCTTCCTACCAGGTTGCGGCTTTGACCATCCCCACAGCACAGAGCACTCCCAGGAGACCGCAGTGGAGACAGGACCCGGTGCCCAGTCATTGCGGATCCGGCTCAAGATGACCTTTTAATGGTTCTTATATGGACGGTTCTTTAATCCCACGTGAGGCCCCCGGGGGAACGCACTCACGCTTTCTTCCCCTGTAAAAATAGAACACGTTGTTACTGGAGGTTTGGAAAACACTAATTTGGAAAAAAAAAAAAAATGAACAAACAGAAAAGGAACACCAGGAAGCTTTCCACATGCAGCTGGTACCGGGGCGCCGCCGGCTCTGGGCTCCGCATTTGCGCCCTTTCGCATTCTGATTCTATTTCCTTTTTTCTTTTTTAGCTGCTGTGACCGCAGAGGCGTTCCCCACGTCCTGCGAGCCTCGGTGTGGCCCTGAGGCTCCTGCTCCGTCACGGTCCGGGGGCAGGACGTCTGCTCACGTCACGAGGAACTTTTGTGGACACGCACAGCGTCTGCCACTCCAAACAACGCTCAGGAGCTTTTCCTAAATTCCCGGAGACCCTGCGAGTGGGTTTCCAGAAAGGGACAGATCCGTCGGCGCTTCCTGGGGTGCGAAGCCACACCAGACTCCTGGAGGGCGGAAACTTACATTCCCACCAGAGCCGCCCGGCCCTCGGGACCTGCGGCCACAGCTTCTCCTTCACGAAGCTGCTGACCTGAGGGGTGGCCATCTCCACCCACAGGATAAGCACTTGTCCCTGTGTCCCTCGCCAGGGTTCCTGCCACCTCTGGATGTCACCTCCAAGTTTGGCTGCGGCTGATGTGCTGAGAGGACCCTGTTTAGTCCAAGGGCCCCAATCCGAACCCAGCCCCTGGACTTTGGCCAGTGGCTTCCTCATCTTTCTTTCTTTCTTTCTTTCTTTCTTTATTTATTTATTTATTTATTTATTGGAACCAGGGATTGAACTCAGGGACACTTGGCCACTGAGCCACATCCCCAGCCCTATTTTGTATTTTATTTAAAGACAGGTCAAATGGAGTTCTTTCACCTCGGCTTCACTCAGTCGCGGGGGTAACGGCCGCAGTGCCAATGCCAGGCACCGGGAACTGGTGAATAAACAAGAGAGTTGCAAGCTCTTTGTTAGTTCGTTTATTTAGGGAATGTTTCGTCCTTAAGTAGATAATCACAGTTTATTACTTGTTTACACTCATGCTAATCAGGGTTTGGAACGGTGCCCAATCAGGTAACATCCAGGTATGCAAAGTAAGGATTGTACCTCGTCCAATCACGTTTCCACTAATGTCTACCTGTGTGTGTACTCAGGGTCCAATCTGGACCCCCTAAGGCTACCCTGGCAACAGGTATGCTAATTATGGGGAAGTGGTCAGCTCCACTGACCTGCTGCAGCGGAAAGCTCCTTCCTGCGATTGTTCCTGTCAGGCCTGCATGAATGTCGGTCTCCCTTACACATTCGAGGCATTCACTGCTGCCAGCCAAGTGCCAAGGGCTTCTCCCACAGACAGGGTCTCACTGAGTTGCTTAGGGCCTCGCTAAGTTGCTGAGGCTGGCTTTGAACTTGCGATCCTCCTGACTCAGCCTCCCAAGTCGCTTGGATTACAGGCGTGCGCCACCACGCCCGGCCCTTCCTCATCTTTAAATGGGGACAGAGGACAGTGGGCAGTTGGTTACCCTGTCTCCCAGCCTGAGTGCCCAGCTGGCCTGCGGGCAGGGCCCCTCCAGAGCCCACGCTCTTGCCTGGGCCGGAACACTCCTGCCTCTTCCCAGGATGGCAGCAGATCAAACGCTCTGGGCTTCTGGACCTCGTTAGCAGCTCGTTGCTCCCTCTTTAACCAGCAGAAGTTTCCATTTAACGAGGGAAAACTTTTTAAAATTAAATGTCCCTCCAACAGCCGCGCGGTCTGGAGGCTGAGAGGCAATGGGGTCACATCTGGGTCCATGTGTCCTGGAGTCTCTTCCCACTGGGGAGGCCAGGCCTTTGCTTCCAGATGGGCTGGGGCACCGCTCGGGAGGAGGGCAAGGGCCAGTGTGCAGCAGGCCAGCAGGGACTTGGACAGCACCAGGGGCCCAGGGCTTCCACCAGCCCGGGCTGGGGAGCGGGGCCCGGAGGGGACCTGTCCCTCTTTCCCGCACTCATCCCTCATTCATTGGCTCAACACCCCCTCGTGTCCATACACGCTGAGGCCTGGCTGGGCCTGGGGACAGGAGATCAATCACGCGAACCCCCTCGCCAAGTTCCCGTCAGCCCTGGAGAGAGCCGGCGCCGGCCCCGGGCCATCACAGCCTCGCTGCTGTGCGGAAGCCAGTTCTGAGCTCTAATTGTCGGTCACAAACTGTGCTGGAGCTCACATTTCAAACACTCTGCGAGCAGGGAGGGGAATTTGTCCCAGGCCCTTGCTGGTCCAGACAAACAGAAGCCCAGCAAGGGCCAGGGCCCAACCGGGGCCACCCCAGAGCCACAGCAGGGCAGAACCAGAGTCTGAGTGCCCAGCTCTGGCCCCCCCAGAGCTCTGTGGAGGCCTGCAGGGAGGCCAGGATGTCCCTCAGGACCCCACACAAAGGGCCCCCGAGCCCAGGGGCAGGGTCAGCTGGGAACATGGGCACAGTTCCTGTCCCGCAGGTCGGCAGGGCAGGGTCCACAGGCAGCCAGCACAGGATGCAGCTGTGGGAAGTGGGGAGGAGGGGCCCATGGCCACCTCCACAGCCTGTCCTTCTGTGGGGGCCGGGGTGTGGGGGCCACGTGGCAGTAAGCCCGACGTCCTCCCCTGTGGAGCAGGACTGTGGGTTCCCAACCCGGAGGTTCAAGTTTAGAGACAGGTTAATAAATTTTCCCCTAAAGTGGGGTGACTGGGGCGCAGGCCCTGGAGCAGAGTCAGCCCCACCCGCCTGTCAGGGGACCATGGTCAGCACCTGGACGAGTCCAGTGAGTGAGTGGAGGAGAACCAGGCAGGGCCCCAACCCTGGCATCCGGAGCCAAGTCCTCTCATTTCATAGCCAAGAAGAGTGAGGCTCAGAGAGGTCGGCCACCTGGAGACCCAGAGAACACCAGGCAGCCCTCAGTTCA
This sequence comes from Glaucomys volans, assembly GCA_020662805.1. NCBI lineage: Eukaryota > Metazoa > Chordata > Mammalia > Rodentia > Sciuridae > Glaucomys > Glaucomys volans. Next base: position 88,974 of record JAJEJO010003251.1, read on the forward strand.
GGGGACGCAGGGCTATGGCCTCCTCTGCTCCAGTCTGTTCAACAGAGCACCCTTCATAAACAGCTCCTACCCCAGGCCACGATGAGGTGGCAGAAGGTGGGCACGGAGGGCAGGAGAGGCCCAGGAGGAAGAGGGTGGGCTGCCCACAACGCCACCCTCCCCACGGAAACACCAAGGCCCGCTGTCAAAGAAAGTGGAGTCGGATCTGCCAGGGTCTCTTCCTAACCAACTCCTGAGTGTGCTGGATCCACTGCCCGCCCGCCAAGGGGAACCATGGTCGATACCTGGACAAATCCAGTCCCAAACCGAGGCTCGATGCTGTGGGGATCCTGATGAGGCCTGGCTGGGAGAGCTCTTCAACCCCACCCCACAAGGAGAGCCCAGTGGTTGCCGGGAGCCGGGAGCCGGGAGCCGGGAGCCGGGAGCCGGGAGCCGGGAGCCGGGAGCCGGGAGCCGGGAGCCGGGAGCCGGGAGCCCACCACCTGCAGAAGCAACCAGGCTGCTTCTGGATGCCCGGCCACCGAGGAGCCCAGGGAGGGAGTAACAGGGGCGTGCAGAGGCCCTGTGGGCAGTGGGGCGCACAGGCCCCAGAGCCATGAAGTCCTCCAAACAGACCTGGGAGGTACCAGGGCCTCCAGGCACTGGACCCCAGATGAGCACTGAGAGCGGCCCCGGCGGGCCAGGCGCCCAGCAAGGGAGCTTCACGCTCGTGCTCTCACGACGTCTCGACGCCCTGCAGTTCCGTATTCTCCCCACTCAGCAGATGAGGAGAATGAGCACCAGATGCTGAAGAACTTGCTCAAGGCCACACAGCTCCCGGGGCTGCAGAGCAGGCTGCCAAGGTCGCTCCCTCCTCTGCAGTCGTCACTCAAGGGAGAAACGTGGAGCCACAGGCCCAGTCCCAGGCTAGACACCAGGTCCCTAGAGAAGAGCCTAGGCCCCACTCTGCCTCGTTACCCGGCTTCCAAGAAAGCCCCTCCCCGCTTCCCGCTGCCTGTGACTGCACACTGTTTTATTGAACAAGCTTTAACCAAAATAGTCGCTCCTGACCCTCCTCCTTCCTGAATTGCAGACCTGCACTCGCTGGCCCAGGCCTGGGGCTGGGGGCTGGGCCCGGGCCCACTCACAGTTAAGTAAGGTCAGGGGAGAGAGGACGCTCCAGTGAGGAGGGGGAGGGCCTGAGGAGAGGCTGCTGGGACGGGGTCCGGGCCAAGCTCACGGCGCCTCATGCAAACCTGGCACTTGGTGAGGGTCCCAGGCCTGTGGGGGAGGGATTGTCGCCCCATTTTATAGCCAAGACAAGCGAGGTCCAGAGAGGTGAGTCAGCCTGGAGACCCAGAGAACACCAGGCAGCCCTCAGGCTCAGAAGCTGCCTCCCTGCCCCTGTGGGCCCAAGCCAGGGGGTTCCATCTGCTGGGCAGTCCAGGTGCCACCACTGAGCCCTGCTGCTTCTCTGCACCCATTTCAAAGATGTGGTCACTGAGGTTGCAGAGGCAGCACCAGAACTCGTGGCTTCTGACTGTGAAACACTTGCTCTTTGCAAAGGGCTGGTTCCTGGTCTGCATGTTCTCCCTCTGCATCGAGCATTGTCCAAGTTCGTCACATCCATCAGCCTGTTTAGGGATCCACGCAGCAACTCTATGGAGCCGGTGAGGAAGAGAGGGGGGTCTCAGGTACGGCTGGCTCCAGAGCGGGCATCCTTTCTGCCCCCAATAAGGTTCGTGGGAGAACCCCAAACAGCAGGGTCAGAGGGGGCCTTGTGGTCCAGATGCTTCTAAATCCTGGCCCCTGGAGGGGAAGGGCCGGGGACGGGAGCACAGGGCTCTGAGGCCCATCCCAGTGGAGAAGGGCAGCTTCTGCTACATCACACATAGCCCAGCTCCTCCCTAGGCCTCCAGCTTGTGGGGTGTCCCCTGCTCCCCCCATGCCACACAAACCTGGAGGCAGATCCCAGCCCACCCTCCCTGCCCCCTGGTCCTCCTCCCTGAAGAGTTGAGAGGGCTTTGTGGCTGGCCCTGCGGGACGTTGCCTGGCCCAGCACACACTGCAGCTCCCTCCGCTCCCTCCACCCCTTCCTCGGCAGAGCCACCAGGACACCCTCTTCTCCCTCTTCCCTCCTCAATGCCAGGCTTTCTGCCTCTTCTCTTTCCTCCCTGGTTTCCAGTCCCAGGATCCTCACACCCGTGTCCTCATGATGCCATTCACTCAGCTGAAGGTCCTGCACCCACTAAGGGCTGTCAGGGGTCCCAGAGTTACCCTGCTTGCACGCCACCAGGTGAGCCTGGCACAGTACCAGAGATGCTGGCAGGAGGTATGAAGCTCCTGGGGGCAGAAACAAAGGCCAGCTGATGACTCGTGACAGGAACCAGAATGTCACCATTTTCCCAAGGCAACACCAACGGGGCCAGAGGCGCCTGCGTAGTGCACACAGGCGAGGGACCCTGCGGGGAGGGAACCCGGCCTCTTATAGTAGGCAGTGGGATGCCTGTCACTTGCTCTGGAGGAGAGAGTAGATCTGAACTTCCAGGCTATTCCTTTATAGCATATTGACTTTCACCTGCCAAAGCTTTATGTCCACCTGCAGCCTGTGATGAGTCTGCAGAGGTGATAGCAAATCGATTGGCTACTTTCCTTATAAGAGGTGGAAATGGACACCAACACCCACAGAGGCAAGAGGCCATGTGACAATGGAGGCAGGGACTTTAGGGATGTGGCAGCACACCCAGGGATGCTCCCCAGAGCCATCTGAGCCTGCCCTGACCACACCTCGATTTCAGACTCCAGCCTCCAGCCTCCAGAACCACGACGCGTCTCTGTGGATGAAGCTCCCAGGGCTAGAAACCAAATTCATCCCTGTACAAAATCCTTGAAAAGATCACCTAGGTCAGAGGGCAACTGAGGCCTCATTCACGACCCACACGGAGCCTGGGAAGGCTGGGAGCATCCTCCCCGACATTCCCTCATGACCGTCATCAGGACTGAGGACTCAGCAGGCGTGCCAATCCTCCCCCTCCCCGCCGATTATGACGGTCTTGTCTCTTGGGGCCTAATCCTTGCTGTGAATGCCTGTCACGCCGTCCCCACGCCCTACAAGGGAAGTTTTTATACCAACTGGTGAGAAAATTTTAAATGGCTTCCCTGTCTCTGTCCCATGATGGATTTCCACCCAGGAGTGTTTGGAAAAGGTGGCACGTATTTCGAACCTTGAAAAACTGAAATATCAGGATGGTCGCAGCTCAGTGGTAGAGCGCTTGCCTCACATGTGTTGAGGCACTGGGTTTGACTCTCAGCACATAAAAAAATGCAATTTAAAAAAAGCCAGAATACCTAGGCACCACTCTCCCAGCTGCCAGTGGAGAGCAGGGCAGGGGCTCGTCAAGGCCAAGAGCAAATCAGAAGCAGTGGCTCCATGCTGACTCCTGCCCTGAGAGCTGCCTCCTGTGTTGGTCACAGTGACTCCCACAATGGGGTCAGATCAGAAGATGCAGCGACCCGAGGGATGGGCTCTGTGGCTGGGAGCGGATGGGAGCAGGCTGAGGCCCACCAGGGGCATGGCCCACACCTTCGCTGGTGGACTCACCAGCAGCACCCTCTGACCACCTCCTCCTTCATCTCCTCTCTGATTGCAGGAAACTCAACCACATCTGTGGCACCCGACCCTCACCTGGCCTCAGTAGGCTTTCCTGGTGGTCCTACGTGCCGTCAGGCCCACCCATCGCCTTAGCCTGCTGAAAGGTACTGCCTACCCAACCAGCAGGACAGGACTTTGTCCTGCTCCCCAGACCCACGCATGCAACCCATAGGTACTCACGACCCTGCGCTAGGGTCAGGGCCTGCTCGGCCAACACACTCCTTATTCCACATTTATGCCCTAAGCCCCTGCCGGCTGCAGACCCTACAGCCAGGGCTCTGCGGTCATAGTCTGACTTACTCCTGGTGGCAAATGTTCAGAGTAGATAACATTAGTCTGTTTTATAGGGAAGGAGCCCAACGCTCAGAGAGGCAGGTCTGCAGCCAGAATGTGGCCATGCAGATAAGCAGAGGGAAGAAGGAAGGAAGGAATCGCGGAACACCTGGGGAGGAACAAGGCATGCTGGTACATTAGCCGATTCTATTAGGGTTCCTGCTTTTCATGTCTCAAGCAATTCTACGACTTGGTAAGTTGCAGAAAACTCATAATACAGCAAAGGTTCCATCCACAGAGGCTCAAATGGATTTCCTCTGGTGGAAGGGCGATGGCTCCTGCCTCCACGGAGAGAGGCAGTTTGCATCTGTGAGCAGGTTCATGTCAGCTTCCCTGGTTGCTTGCATGCATCTCTGCTCCTTGCCTCTTTCCTTTTAGGGACTGTCACATATTACTGGTCCCCTCATCAATGGATGCATTTTTAAAAATCTTTATTACTTGTTCATTTTGTGTTATGTGACAGTCGTGAGTTCACCCTCCTAAAACCTGCATCACTGAGCCCAGGAAGGTGTCCTGTGTAGCTCTGGCTGAGTTTGAGTCCGAGCTCATCAGAACCACCCAGGAGCCCCGTGAAGGCTCAGGCCACTGGCTGCACCCCCAACCCCCTGAGAGAGAATTCACGTGTCAAGAAGGTCCCAGGTGAGGTGAGTCCTTCCCTGAGCTGACCTGCCTCACCCTGCTCTCTTCTCTGGGGTATGGCAGTGGTGGGGGGGGCGTATTTCAAAAGAAAGAAAATGAAAACCTGAAGCAAAAAGGGAACCGGCAGGTTGCCTGGCTCATCAGCTGGCTGCTGACAGGTACAGGTGTCGGGCGGGACCAAGGCAGCCAGCAGCAAGGATAGGAGACTTGTTAAGAAACGATCCTGGTCTAGGGTTCGATTTGGGTTTGGGTTGGCTGTTGATTTGATTTTGCTCATGCACCCATTTATTCTTTTTTTAAAAGTGCACCTGGAATCCAGTCCTCTGGGACAGGAGTCAGCAGCACCAACGTGCACCATGAACACGGAGAGCAGGAGCCCCCGCGACTCGCAGAGAGCCACCCGCCCGCAGGACAAGGAGAAATCGTGTCCCGTGCCTTCCTGCAGGTGGACACACACCTGCCCTGTGGCTCCTGGCACGGGGTTGGAACCCCTGCAGGCAGCGGGAAGAGAGAAGACACAGAGGGTCTGGGTACTGTGGGACTCTCCTGGGCTGGTGGTGGGAGGGGACAGTCACCAAGGGACGCCGGCACCAGATACAGTGGACCTTACCTGCCAGTCACAGAAGGTAGGCTTTATCTTGGGGGCAATGGAAGCCACTGATGGACCTTGGGAGTGATGAGTCAGTCTTAAGGAGACCAATGGCGGCCGGGAGGAGCTGAGGTTGGAAAGAGAAGGGGTGAGAGAAGACAAGGAAAGTCCTGGGAAAGAATGGGAACTGGACTGCGTCAAGGCAGGGGCCAGGGGGCTGAGAGGTGGCCACGCTGTAGAAGCTGATGAGAAATTTCTCCTCTGGGTTGGACACAGAAGGGCAGGAAAAACAGGGATAAGAACTATCTGCCATTCCTGTGGCTGTTCAGAGGAACGGCCGTAAGGAAGCCGGGTCGGCTGAGCTCCAGGGGAGGCCGGGCAGAGAGCCCCAGCAGCTCCCATTTCTGGGTACGCGCCTGACTGTGCAGGAGGCAGAACCAGAGGCTGAAGAGAAACTGGCAGAGCTGCTCCTGAGGGTGTGGGTGGGGGAGGCAGTGGCCCAGGAGGGTCCCAAAGGCAAAATCAAAGGGCTCAGCCCGCGAGCCTCCCCTTTACCAACTACCCCCACTTTTGCTGAGAAGCCACCGTGATTAACAATGGGGGCAGTGGAGGGGCTTAGAGCACAGGGACTGCCGAGGCCCACCTGTCTTCATGCTGTGTGGACTCCAGGAGTCTGCTGAGCCGAGTCTAAGAGAGAATTATAATGACCTGAACGGCCCATGCAATGCCCTCCTGGCCCACTGGACCCACCGAAGGGCTCGGCCCCCCTGCCATGGCAGTGGCCCTGGGATGGGAGGCCTGGCTGCCTAGAGGGAAGCCTAATCCAAGGAAAGCCTTGGCTCAGCCTAAACAGCCTAGCTGAACCCACCCACCAGAGAGTGGGTACTACATCCTACCTTAACAAATGATAGGAAAATGGAGTATTGCTCACCCTCAATTTTTCACTGGGAATGCAAAGTTAGGAGACCCACAGAGAGCAGGAAACGGCCCACAATCAGGAGAAAAAACAGGCAATAGAAATAGACCCATGGATACTGAGATCATCCTACAAGGACTCCAAAATGACTCTTGTAAATGCGCTGAGCTCTTTACCTACGTGTCCCAAATGGTAGTGTGAATAGCAGTGGGGGGATTTCATGGAAGAAATAAAACCTCTAAAAAAGAACAAAATGTGAAGGGTACAACTGAAAAACACGAGATCTGAAGTGAACACAGTGGATGGGCTTAAAAACAGATTGAAAATGGCAAAATAATCAAAGAATTTGAAGAGTTCAATAGAAACTATCCAAATGGAAGCACATTAAAAAAAAAAAAACTTTTTTTGAACACCAGAGCATCGGTCAATATCATTAGC
>JAJEJO010003252.1:0-15573 GCA_020662805.1 Glaucomys volans
TATAGCATCTAGGTTTGTTTGGGACACTTTCTTCCCTTGTTTTCTCATGTTGCTCATGTATCTTCCCCTCTAGCAGTGTGAATCAGAGGTATTGCCATTTCCCTTTAAAGATTTAGAGTGTGCCTGCAGATTTCCAATACCTCACCTTGAAGAGACTAATATTAGCAGCACACCATATAAACAATATACATCCTTAATCCATATAGACCATATTTAGATATTAACTGTGTTGTCATAGTATACATAGATGAGTTTAAATTATTATCTACAGCATAACCAATAGGTTTGCAATAAGGACCACAATTTCAAATGATGGAAAAAGAGGACGAGGAGGGGTATAGAATATAACGTTAATGAGATCAGAAGTGAGTCTATAGAGGTACTGTGTCATAGGAATAGTGAAAGTGGAATTAAAAGAAATAGGTTTTTAGCATGAGAAAAGAGAGAAAGAGCCTCCAAGGAAACAGACATATAAGAGGATGACAGAGTGATAAGAATATTAATAAAAGAAAAAAGTGTGAATATAGTAGGTATAATAGGAATAATCGTAATAATACTACTATTTTAAAACATTCTGCAATAAAATTATACTGTACTGTTCAAACCTCCTATTTTTCAGTAGTCTGATGCCTGAGAGGTGCTTGATAATGTGGTGTCCCAAGAAGGGTGCTGTCCCACTGCCTCCAGGTCACAATCAATGCTTGTGGGCAAAAACAAACTGGTGTTGGTAGGTGGTCAGTCACAGCATGGGTGCAGGCCTGTACACTAGACATGGGACGGGATGCAGGCCTGTGCTTGGTGCTGGAGATGGCAGGCCTGATGGCTCAGTGGGCCTGTGTTCACAGCTGGGGCTTCCTGTGGCAGGCCTGTGCTTGGACCTGGGGGATCTGAGCAGTTGGGTCCTGGGCTCCTGGCTGGGGCTTTCCACCCATATTTTTCTTCTTTCCATGCATGTTTCATAACTTTTGTTGAAAGGTGAAAAATTTTCCCTAATATATTGTGTTTAGGCTTAATTCTGTTCTGTCTTATCTGGTCAAGGATTTTAGTTTGTGCTGCATATGTTAGTCAGCTTTATGTTACTGTCACAAAATATGTAAGAAAAATGACTTAAAGGAGGAAAGATTTATTTTTGCTTGTTTTTTCAGAGATTTTGGTTCATGGCAGACTGTCTCCATTGTTTCTTGACCCATAGTGAGACAAGTACATCATAGAAGATTGGTGTGGAAGAGCGAAACTACTCACCTCAGGGCAACCAGAATGTAGAGAGAGGGAATGGGAACAAGATACAGTCCCCAGGGGCATGCCCCCAAGGACTCACTCTCTTTAACACAGTTCCACCTCCTACAGTTTCCATCACCTCCCAGTAGTCTATTCAGCTGACTCCATAAGAGATTAGTACATTGTAAAGTTAAAGTCCTGATGATCCAATCTCTTCCCAAAAGTCCCACTTCTGAATATTGCTGCATTGGGGACCAGGCCTCCAACACATAAAACTTTGGGGTTCATTGAACATCTAAACTCCAGCACTGCCTTTATTTTGTTGTGTTTTCTGTAACCTGTTTTTACTACGCCTATAGACTCCTTTCCCCCTATATAATACAAGATGCTGTTGTTTCTACTCAATTTTTAAAAGTAATTGTTTTCTGTTATGCATGGCTTTCTATGCTTTCCTTACTGTTCAAGCTGTGTTTGAGATGTGCTCAAACATCTCAATTCAGTGAGTCTTGACCTTTTGCCAATGGATGTGTATGTGATGGGGACAATATTCAATTTCATTCAGTTTTAAGTTGGCTCCAGCTTTTACTTTTTTGCCAGTCCTCTTGCAGGTGTGTGCTGGTTTGGAGTCAGACTGTGATGTATGGATAACAGATTCTTTTTTGTCACCCTGAATATATACAACAATCTAGACAGCTAGCAATCAATAGAGAGTTTATAAGGTCCCATATGACTATCTTATTTCTCAGATAGTCCTATTAAATTTCTCACTATTCTGTCACTCTTTGGTTTAGTCCAACTAGGTCCACACCCCAGGCTCATTGAGCATTTATTAACATGTGACAGACATAACCATAATTACTGACAGTGCTTTTAGTTTGCACACTGCAAAATCAAGTAAACTCTCTCCTTTAGTGACATGGATTGGCTCTATTATGGTAAAACTATCATGTCAATTGAGTTGGGGACGTACAGTGGAAGCCACCAAAAGCAAGACTGAAACAATCTTCCAACTTTTTTGCAGAAGTTCAGTTATTTTTACATAAATAATTTCTTCTCAATAATGTATGTACATTATTGATTCCCAGAGCCTTGAAATGCTATATTTTTCTTTGTCTTTACACAGTTTTTCCAGTTTTATTGCTGATTTTGGGGGACAGAATTTACTGAGCTATAAACTCTGCCATACTGAAAGCTGTGTCACAATAAATTATTTTTGAAAGAAGGAATAAATGAAAAAAATCAAGGAGAACGTAGCTGTTATACTTTTCCCTTAAAAAATATTAGACATGATTTTTCCTATTCATCTTTTTTTTGTCATATTGTGTCAAGCATCCTCATTATCTTGACTCCTATGTTTAGATATTAACAACTTTTTTAATATGCAGTCCCCAGAATTGAACTCAATACTGCAGATATGGCCTACTAACTTTCAACAAGTTGAAACTTGCCTCTGTAGAATGGAGAATCTAACATGTTATATTAAATAGGAAACAATGAAAGTTGAGTTTTTCAAGGGAATTTGTTTTGACTCAGTGGAGGATCCAGGAGGGAAAGTAGTTGAGAAAACCCACTAGATTTCCCTGAGAGGAATTTGAAATTGACATGAATATGATTGTTCTTAAATGTTTGATGGTAGCAATACACATATTCATAGGTAATAAGGAAACTACAGAAATACTAATACAAGCCAACATTTCTTGAGTATTTTCCACATTCTAGGTACTATTTAGGTGCTTTACAAATTAGCCCTCCTTTGATCTATGCAATCCTACTGATGAGAAAACTGCAATCAACTGGAGTAAAGCAACCTGACTAAAATCACAGAGTGTATAAAAGGCTGAGCTGGAGTTGTGAGTATGGACACTCTGGATCCAGAGCCTGGTGTTTATTAAATATGCAGTGCTTCTCATTATCTAGTGAGAGGAGCTTTCTGAGGGGAAGAAAATCTGAGAATGCCTTGCATTACCATTGCCAGTTCTGAAGGAGAGTGAACAAAGTTTAATGGTATGAAATTTTAAATGAGTCAAATTACGGCACATTTTAGTGTTGCATGGTTCCAGTTTACATAGATTTCTCTGCTTTGCCTCAGCAAATTGCAAGTCTCTAGGAAGGGTCCCTAAGAAGCAGTTTCTCTGATTGTTGAAGCAGCCAAGCTGCTGTGCACATTGGGAGTACGTTCAGCATAATAAGCAGCCATCCCCTCCACTAGAGTGGTTGCACACAAATCAGCAAGGGGCTGGGGAATTCAAATCAGAATTGCCAGCAGCCCCTGAATCTGAGGGCATTTGGTAGAGAGAACAAGGGGTTATGAAAATACAGAGGTGGCTTACTCTCTCTCTCTCCATATAATATATATATCTCTCTCTCCATATATATCTATACACACACACACACACACACACACACACACACACACATATTTATCTTATGTAAATTATAAGGAAAATATCAAAATAGCAATTCAAATGAGAATAAAATTGCTGAAACTTGGATAGGTCGGATTTTGGATGAAAATGGGATTACAGCTGGAATAGGAGAAAGCAGCAGCTCTGAGTATTGTCATCCCCAAGCTCTGTAAGTGACAGACATGACAGAGGGTATGCCCGGCTTCATGTCCATGACCAACAGGGGCCATTCCATGTTGACCTCCTGTCTGAATCTTCATCCAAAGCAGCGTTCAGGGTGTAGCAAGGCTTCCTCTGCCTTAGCAGTATGGTGCTTGCCTTGGAATAGACCTCTGCCTACCACATGCTTTGATGTTAATGAAAAGTCACAGAAAAAAGCTGCTCTTTTTGATCTCTTTACGATTTTGAAAATAAAACAGAATGTGTTATTCTTCTCAGGTTTCTGTGTTCACTCACGCTGGCCTAGGAGCCTTCAATGCTATTGCTTTATGGTTTCCACAGCATAAACTGACCCACATATGTGCTAGTGTGCTGGTCAATCTCCCTCAGCCCTAATGTGCTCAGTGAAAAGGAGAAAAGGCAAGGAGAGCCTTGCTGAACCATTTCTTAAATGTAAAACAGCTATTTAGTATAGGCTGAAGTGTATAGAGGGCTGGATTCCAAAGGGGCAGTCATTTTCAAGGCTTGAGCGGTAGCAAGATGTCACCATGCCCGCTGCCTTGGGCTATGAACATTACTTATTCATTCCTTCATCCATTATTTTATTAGGCAGTGTCAGTACATGGCCTGGATTAAATGTTGAAGGAATCACCAATATGCAGAGGGCATGTTCGTTGCTTTATTTGACTTCCCAATCTTATCTCTGTTGCTTCTGCTCTCTCCCCCTTTTTCACCCATGTCCTACAGCACCTATCACATGTCATTTTTGTGAACAGAATTTAATTAAACTTTACTGAACAACCAAGGACCCTGTTGCCCTCATTCCACAGGAGTCTGCTTCTGTCGGTTTTTTGTGATCCTGTTTCAGATGATTCTTTCTCCATCAAAACCCATCTTTTCTTTCTCCTTCTCACTTTCTCTATGTGCTGCTAAACATTTTTCATTAACATATAGAATAACTATTGATATTGTTACTTGAATTCTCTGTGGCCATTTCCCTTGACTGTAGAATGGAAGTGATGAGCGCCCATGTGATGTATTGTTGTGAGACTTAAATGCGATAATACAAGTGATCAAAACAACATACGCTACACAGTAAGCACTCCTCAATTTCTCATTATGTGATCATTCCAAAAACTAAAAAATTCTTGAAAAATGAAAAATATTTTCTTTTGCTCAATAGCATTAATAACAGGTGATATTTGTATTAGATACTATGCAAAACCTCATTAATCATAGCTGTACATATTTTATTGATAAGGAAACTGGACTATAGAAAATTAATAATAGTTTCCTGCCATCATCTCCAAAAGGTGTTTGAAGGGGTTTGGGATCAGTTGTCCAGTAAACCAGATTTATTGGGTCCTGCAGACCATCTAATTAAGGGTGAGTGATGTCACACTTTATAGCCACAGATCGCCTGCTCTTATCCCATCTTGTGCTTACCTGATAGCATCACCCCTCATCTACTATTTTGGGAGTAAGGGCAAGAAGGAGAAGAAAGGAGTGCATGATATAAAGCCCTTGGAGAAAATTGAGAGGTGGACCTGTAGGTTCTCTGGCTCCTGATATATAAATCCTCAGGATTTGAGGCAAGTGCTGATCCAATCTCACAGCTGAGTCTACTAGAACTGGCTCACTCTGCCCACCTGACCTTGCAAGAGGTGGCTGAAAACAACTCTGATGGCAGCAGCAGAAAGTCCATAGCTGGTCAAGGACACGGCATCACTGCTCTGCCCTAGTCATTGTGAACTAGAGATGTAGCTGACATGATGAATACATATTAAACCTGTTCAGTATGTGAACTTTCTGTTTTCCCAGAACTTCAAGTTTTTCTGATTAAATCATCCAGAATTTTTTCTGCCTTATTCATGGAGATCCCCTCAATTTTCCCATCCTCAAGGCATCTAGAATGGTAACTAGTTTGATGAATAACTAAGAGGATATGGGTAGGGATAACAGTAGGAAAGAAAGGTAGAGCATCAACCTGAACCTGGATCAGGAAGGGGGTGAACTCTGAGCCATGGGGTCTGAGACAGGCATTCACACATGGTGGATAAGGGAGCCACTCTGAAAGAGGTCCTGGAGGGGACACTGTAGATTTGGGTTCCATATAGAGACAGAGAGGTGGCAGGGAGCTCAGACTCATTTTAGTGAATAATTTTCCTGCAGCAATGATAGATTGTTATTTTTTAAGTTCTGAGAAGCTGCCATGTTTGTCTTGTTCATGGTACTTAATCCAGTGGAGCTACCCCATGAACATGGATGAACGGATGAATGGATGGTTGATCATTTCCTGGGAATCTCCTAAAACATCTTAAATCATCTGACACTAGCTAGAAGTCTTATTTTGACATATTCCCAACCTCTCATGTACCATGTAGACTATGTGATGTATTCAGTATTACTTTCTCAGTCAAGGTAGATTATTCTCATGAAAACAATTCTTCCTACATTCTTAGAGGTTCTAAACACCCCAGGTCTTGCTGCAAAGCAGTGGGTCAGTGACTGGTTACCAAAGATCAACGTCTAAGGAATGCACATCCATGAACCCCTTTCCTTGAAGCAGGGGAGAGGAATGAGGCAGAATACTGTGGAGTAGATCCTTTACCCATAAGGCGGCATTCCTAATGAGACTTGAAGCAGTGGTTCTCAGTCCTAGCTCAATATTTGAATCACCCGGGGAGGTTTTAATATGTAAATACCACAGCCTGGGTCAATTAAATCAGAATTTGAGTCTGAAACTCAGGCCTGGTCCTTTCAGGGATCCCTATGAATATCTTTTTGCAGTTCAACTTGAAATTCAATGAATTGCGATTCTTTAACTTTCCTCCAATTAGAATCCTCTAGGGAGATTTCAAGAATTCCAAAACCTAGGCCACACCCCATATCAATTAAATCAGAATCTCTGGGGTGGAACCAAGACATCAGCATTCTTGCAATTCCACAGTAATCCTAGTGAGCAGCCAAGTTTGAAAATCTGTAGCTGAGGAGAAGGTGAGGATGCAAATCCCTTTGGTATGCTGAACCACTGTTATTTGCAAGTTGAATGACAAAGCACTGATTTAGAACTTTAACCAAAACTATATCACATGCCTGAGTCTCATCCAAGGTCCAGCTCTGACATGAATAAGCATTAGCTGTTAAGCAAGCTGTGGAGAGCTAATTGCCTTATTTTTTATATCACGATTTCTAGGCATCAAAAATAACAAAAATAAAATTAGCTACTATTGCTTTAGTGCCAGATCTTCACAATAACCTTGAGAAGTAGATAACATTCATCCAATTTCAGAGCTGAAGAAGTTGATATTTAAAGAAAGTAAGAAACTTTCCCAAGGTTGTCCAGGGTGTAAGAGCAGGAAAGAGGATCTGGACTATGATATAATGACATCAGAGTCCAGACTCTACTTACTACACTTGACTTCCTTTATTTTACAAGAGCCATATTGAAATATAATTTATATACCATAAAACTCACCTGTTTTAAGTGTACAATGGTTTGGAGAAAATTTACAGAGTTGTGCAGTCATCACCTTAGCTAGTTTTAAAACATTTCCATCACTCCTAAAAGATCCCTTGTGCCCATTTATTTGACTGGCTTTTAAAGAACAGAGAAGTAGAAATATGAAAACCTGGGTTTTTATTCCCAGCCCTGTCATTTATATAGCACTCTGACCTTGAAGACTTCCTTAACCTCTCTAGGTCTTGGTTTTTTTAATTAGTCATATAGAGATGATAATTCCTGCTGAAGGATAAAGGTCAAATAAAGTATTGCTTAGGGAAGTGCTTGGTATCTCAGAGCTTTAAAAAATGGAAGGTACTGCATTATTTTTTAAAACTGCTGAAAACCATTTTGCACCTTCCAAGTGCCTTGGATTGGAAACTGAACTCAGAAATTTGCAATAACATGAGTCTAGCTGCTTTTCCTTCTTTATCAGTTTTCTCCTTGGCTAACCCTCCTGCCCCATCGAGACCTGTCTCACTACACTCCTTTGGGTGTCCGAGACTAAAACCAGCCATCTTAGTTGATGCAGGTGCACATCCTTCTGAGCACTGGAGTGGCAGGATATTCAATCCTGTGTGGCTCAGAGATCTGTTTGGGTTCTTTGGGACTTCGCTGTCCCTGGCAGAAGCTGAAGGTGCCATATGCTTCTGTAATGACTAGCTGTCAGGAAGATGCATGGTGTTCTTTCAGCAGGAGAACACAAATGAATGAGGTGGATGGTGGTATTTCTCTGGCTCCTTAATTAGCACTCTGATGGGTGACAAGAAGCCCAACTGGATGTATTCCATCATGGCCACAGGGGAGTCAGGCCAAAGGATTATCATGTTTATCTAGGTCTCAAATAAATAGCCACCTTGAAGTTCAGAATTCCCTGTGCCCAAACTGCTTTTATTTCCACTGTTTTAGTCCTTTGCCTGAGCCCATTTTCTACCTTCATGGAGCTTAGACTAGGAGCATCCTATTGGCTTATGTTCTTCAGCTTTATGATTTATTCTAGTTAAGAACTTTGATAAATGGTCTGTGAAATGTGAATAGAGCTCAAATCTTTATATATGTATCTTTACCTGTCCTTCTTTCTCCTTCCTGCAGTTTTGGGGTTTTATCCTCTCTATGGTTAAAACACCTAGACATTCTCAGACTTGCCACTTAACATCTCAAACATCATCACTTCTTTTGTAGGACTCCCTTGCAATGTTATATTGTTGTGATCTGTCCTCCCCTCACCCACCCTGATCTTTATTACTGCTTTTTGATGAATTTTGGGATATTTTATTTAACTCTGATTTGCTAATTCCCCTCACTGTGTCCTGGTTTAATGGTTCACAAGAATGAAAAGATGAGTAACTTGCCTTTTATTCAAAGGTTCAAGACTCACAGAGGCAGGCAGAAATGGGAACTAAGGACACTGTATCTTATGGCTTCTTGTTACATCATGTTCACCTGTTGGCCCAATAGAGAGTCAAAGTCTAAATTTTAAACACAGTAGCAGAGCCAATCTCTTCATCTTGTGATTGCCCTATTTAGACTTAAGAAGAATGAATAATGTAAATGTGGTGGAAGATTTTACCACTATCTTTAAAGTTTGTCTCCATAAGTATTGATCAGGTAGCTGTTACATATGAAACACTGAGGAATCAACAAATCTGGTAAGTAAAAGCCTTGAGGAGCTTAATATCGAGCCAAGGAGAGATAGAAGACCATCTGTTCATGATGACAGAGGCATTTCTTAGAGTGTCTCTTGATGACATGTGTGGGTCTTTCCTCCAACTGTCAGAGGGCTAAGCAATCCAGCCGTTGCTCCCCTGCCCCAGATTTCCTGCTTGCCCACTGGAGCCAGGAAGCCATGAGGGAGAAGAGAGCTTCCTCCTCCTGAGCATCAGGCAGATTTCACTGTCCCCAGAACAGTGAGAAGCAGGAATAGACAGCTGCACGGGGAATGGCAATGGTGATATAAATACATGTTTAATTGCACATCAATTACAATTACTTACTAGGCTGCATTTATTTAAATGCAGTGTAATTAGAGCGAAAACCTTGATTTAATCATAACCTTATCAAAGGCAGATCCCTTCATCTTCACGTGCTTGAGCATTCTGTGCTTTCCTCTATGACGATTTGAAATGAGAGGAGATAGCAGAATGCATTTAGGGCACAGGCCCCTGCCAAGCATTCTCTCCTCATCCAGGACCCCTGCTTAGGAGCTGCAGAGCCATTCGTCCTTTCTCTTCTCTAACAGCTCATGATGAGAGGGACTGATTAGCTACAATGACTTATTGGAAATATAACTCATCCCCTACGGCAGGCTTCATAACCCAGGAGCCCAAGATTAGTAAGGACATTACATAGGTTCAGCCTCCAGAGATAAATTACTTCTTGGAATGTACCCTCTCGTGGTCCCTATATGTGATTTCTCATCACTGTTGATGGGACCTGACTTGACATTACTGCAAAGGGGTGGACAGCAGGCAGGCAGACTGTCTTTCATAGTTAGCTCCAGGCTATGTCTTCGTCCACCTCCATCTCCTTCATTATCTCCTGCCTTCTCTGTCCTGCCTCTTGGAGGGGCAGATGCTTTCTTTGAGTTTCTTTGAAGGAGAATGGGTCAAAGCAGTGCCCTGTTGCAACCCAACAATACAAACACCCCAAATAACTTGGCGGGGTCATGAGGGGGGTCTTTTCTTTAGTGGCTTGTTTTCAATGGTTTTCTCCATGGTAACTGGGAAATAAAGTAGAAACCAAGATTATGCCCATTTTATGGATGGAAACATGGATCCAAACATGGATCTCTAGCAAAGAGAAACACTAACAAAAATAGGCACGTGTCTGTGTGCAGAATTATTTGTTCATGATTAATTTGCTCCTTCACAGAGCTATTCCTTGCCCTTTCTCTCAAACAGGAAATGGACACATTTCTGGAACTTTATTAATACTAAAAAATGTGTATTGAGCTCCCACTCTGGCAGGTGTTGTTTATGAGTTGTCCTTTACAGTGGAGGGCAGGGTGGACACTGTTATGATTTCCATTCCATGGATGAGAAAACTATTGTGCACAAAAGTTAGTTACCTGGCCTGAGATCAGGAAGTGAGAATCCAGTGACCACTGTTGTCTGTGGGCTGCAAGCATACAGCCAGAGGCCACATAGGGCACTTTATATTTCCTGTTCCATCTTGTTCTTACAAACTGATAGGCAAGGTGTTATTACACTGACCTTGCTAATGGGGAAGATGAACTCTGAGAGGCAGAGCTAATGGCAGAGACTTTCACAGCTAGAGTGGTGAAGGTAGGTTCTGGGCCTGACACCCCATCTACTCTCCTTTGTGCCCACCTCCCTTCATCCAGCACATCTGTATCTCCTGGCCATTCAGCTATACAGTCCAACAACACCAGCACCATGCTGGAAATGGCCACATTAGTATCCACCACCAGTTCCTATGCAATTTATATACTCAATAGCTCTCCCATATACCGTTGCTCCTCCTTCCCCCATAACCAGCATGCTAAGACACCAAAGTCATCATTATGGCTTTGTTGAACTCTAGCAGTTACTGTCTAACTGGGCATCCTGTTTCCCTCCTCAATTTGTGTGTATTAACCAGAGTGAAATTATTGGATGGTCCCATTGCTCCTTGGCTTAAACCCTTTGCCCCTCTTTCTTATAGTAAGAGACACAATCTCTCCTATGGCCTGGGTTTCTCTTCCCTATCCTTCTTTCTAGCCTCTTTGCAAGCTGATCTCTGTACCTCCTTGCCCTGGTCAGTTGACCTCCTTTCACCTCCTTTTTCATGTACTTCTACAAACTGAGGATTTGCATGTGCCATCCCCTCTGACTGGAATGCCCTGCAAACTTGTCCTACTTTTCCTTTACCTACTTAGCTATTCTCCCTCTTTGAATCTCAACTTTAAAAAGCCTCTTCAGGGAGGCCTCCTCTGGCCATTCCAGAGAGATCAGTTTTCCTGCAATATACTCATAGTTCCTACCAACTCTTCTTTATATTTTAATGTGACTATTTCATTCAAACCTGGACCTCCAGTAGACACTGATGTAAGAGGGCAAAGACTGTGTCCACCCTATTTACCAGGGTGTCCCTGGCACCTAGCACACCAACTGATACTTTGAAGGGACTCAGTCAAAACTCATTGACATAATGAGCACAGATGCTTAATTCAGTGTACAGCCCATTTCTTCACATATTTATGTCTGTCTTCCTCCTTATTCCATGAGTTTTTCACCACATCCTACAATAGGGTCTCTTCTTTCATGGATGTTTACTTGGCACAATAGTCATGAGCTTCCACCTATATGGTGAGTTCCTGCCAGAATTTCATTCATTCCAGAATAGTCTTCCCAGTTCCCAGTATTCACTCTGTCCATCTAACAGATTCCCTACACAGGCTGGGGTCACCCAATACCACTTTGACTGATCACATATAAATTCTTGCTGGTGCTAATAGATCCATTACACAGATTTTAACATGAATTCCCAGGAGGGAGAATGTTGTTTAGTGGAATGTGAAGAAATAACAAGAAAAACAGGCAAAAATTCAGAATGAAAATGGAGAAATAATTGCTCAGAAGATGCTGGACTGAAGAAAAGGACTGAAAAATCAGGCTTTATAAGAGCCGGACATGGTAGCTCACACCTGTAATCCCAGCAGCATGGGAAGATGAAGCAGGAGGATCGCAAGTTCAAAGCCAGTTTCAGCAACTTAGTGAGGCACTTAGCAATTCAGCAAGACCCTGTCTTTTAAAAAAGGCTGGTTAAACCCCCCTGGGTTCAATTCCTGGTTAAAAAAAAAAAAAAAAAAAACGAATACAAGAGAACCCTGGGGAATAAACTAAACTTGGCAGAGGTTCACCAGCCCCAAATACTGTTCCCATTATACGGTGTCACACACAGTGCTAAATCCCAAACTGGAGACATATGGGGACCAGATTCTGAGCTCAAGTGGTTCTCAGGTCACAGCCTGCTGGGATGTGTGTGTGTGTTTGTGTACATGTTTGCACATGTATGCATGTGTGTGTGTGCACATGAGTGCGTGTGGAGGAGGAGCAGGAGATGAGCTAAACTCCAGTGTGGTACTGACCACTCATTTATTCATTCATTCACCAAGCTTTCACTGAGAATCTACTATGTTCAGGACACTTGTTGTGGTTTGGATGTAGTAACATCCCTTGAAAACGTTACGGTATCCTGTGTGGCAATGTCCTGAAGTGAGGTTTTTAGGAAAAGATTGAATAATGAGAGTTGAAACTTCATCAGTGAATTAATTCATTTGATGGATTAATAATTTGAATGGATTCCTGTACTGGGTGGTAACTGTAGGCAGGTTGGGCATGACTGGAGGATGTAAGTCACTACGAGCATGTTCTTGGGGATTATATCTTGTCCCTGCATTCTCTTTCTCTTTGTTTCCTGGTTTCCATGGTCTGAGCAGCTTTCCCCGACCCTGCCTTTCTACTGTGATGTTCTGCCTAAGGCCCAGAGCAATGGAGTTGACTGACCATGAACTGAACCTCTGAAACCATGAACCCAAAATAAACTTTCCTTCCTTTAAGTTGTTGTCAGGTATTTTGGGAAAAGTGATGAAATGCTGTCTAACATAAGGCTGTTCAAGGTATTTGGGATGTAAAAGTCAACATATAAATCTTCCTGCTCCCTAAGAGCTTACATCTCTACTGGAAGTCAGAGTGATAGGGACAGTCTAAAGAACATAAATAAAGTCTATGGTAGGCTGAAGGTGCCAAATGCCATAATAATTAGGAAACTTGTATAGGGTAGGGAGATACTGAGTGCTTAGGGATAGGATGTGTGAGGGTGTCTGTGTGTTTGTGTGTGTGTGTGTGTGTGTGTGTAAAATAAGGTGGTTAGGACAGGCCTGACTTAGGACTGTGAGTTCAGGACTGTGAGTCTCCCTTACCCAACCAACTACTCAGTTATATTATTTTTTAATGATTTAAGCAATTCTGAAAGCCTACAGAGAACAATCAGAACCTTAGAGAAGTTAATTATCTTTCCTAAAGTAACAGAGCTTCAAACAGACTCAAGATGAGCCCAACTTCTGCCAGACACATTTTCCTGTTTTTCAGAGTTGCATTTGATTAGTGAAAGCAAGTTCTAAGGCATTTGAAACAGGGGAGTGTTCACATTAGTAATTGCATTAGAGTGTTTTTGAGGCGAGCTAATGTATGGGTTGAACTGTGACAAATCCATGGGTGGCTATTTGCAGCACAACTGGTCATCTTGGATGCCAGAAGCAGCTCTAGACACATACCAGGTGAGTCTGTTCCCATTGGGATCAGTGGACAGACATTGAAATTTATGCAAGGAACATTCACAGGCACTAACTGAATATCAGTATGCCAGGAAGTAGGATGCAAAAATGAACAGGATAGAATCAATGATTTAAGAGCAAATCTCTCATGTTATAAGAGTGCCTTGAAGGTAATAGTGGCCTTCAGCTCCTTCCACTAAAATTCAATTCCCATGAAAAGTCACTGTTTATAAATTCATACTTATATGGGATGCAGTCCTTTGGGTTCAAATGACTCTATTACCAAAGTTTTTTTGTTTTTGGTAAAATACTCTGCTGTATAGACAGGTTCCCTCTTGTGGAGGTGCTGAGGGCACAGGACAGCATGAGAAGCTTGGCCATCCATACCAGTGCAGGGGAGATTATCTTAGAAACCATGAAGGGATACAGCATCTGGCTGAAGGAACACAAGAAAGATGGGTGGTGGGGAGATGTGGAGACATGGATGCAGTTATGGAGTCAAAATACCAAAAATTGTTTTGGGAGAATAAAATGACACTTGAGTTCAAATTCCATCTCAGGTGCTTACTGTGATATTTAATTAGTTAAAGACACTCTCTAAACTCAGTTTTGCTATCTATAACTTGGGATGATAAGGATTTCCACCTGGGATCATCAGCCAGAAATTGAATTCTGTAGTAGAAACTGGTTGAACATGATAAAATATCGGCTTTTGAGTTCTTGCCTAGTACTAGTCTTAAAGCTGATTAACTTAATGGTTGTTTTGGGGTCTAATATCCCCAGACCCTAAAGACCGAGTTGAGTCATTCACCAACTATGAATTTGGGGCACGTTATTAAGCCTTTCTGAGCCTCGGTTTTGTAAAGAGAGGAAATGAAGCCCATCTTTGTTCCATGTTTTTAGGATGATAGGAGGCAATGCACACAACACCCTGAGCTCAGTGTCCAGCTCACAGTGAATTCTCAATGCTCTGTAGCCATGGTTATTAAGTATCGGAGCTACATCAAGAGGACATTCCTCCATCATCCCCTGTGTTTTTCCTCTTTCTCTCCTGGTGTATTTTTTCATAAGCAATCTCAAGAGCAGTTTTTCACTCAATTGTAACCCTTTTGACATATATATATATATGTATAGAACATATACATATTTATATATGTGTGTGTATGTATAAATGATTCTCATAACTTTGTATCATATAAATATATATAATTATATTAGATATACTTATAATAATATGTATTATAGTCTCCCTTTCTTATTTCTAACAGCCAAGAAGTGAGAGAGTTAAACATATACATATAGAACAGAAGTTGTTCATTAGGGCTTGATTTATGAGTGTTTTATGCTGGCATCCAGCATGGTGGCACTACATGACTAAAGATTATGCCTTGGTACCTGGTCCTGCAGCAGGGGTTGTTCAACAACCCATCCCAAGGAGCTGACTGTTGGGTAGTCTCTGCCATCAGTCATCTGTCTTCTCATCTTTGAGAGAGAAGGAGATAGAACCCATATATGCATGTGTGCATATGCTGGCACACATGTATCTGGATGAACACACTCTTCCATTTCTTCCAACTACAGGAAAATCTATGATCTGCTTGTGTCTCTGATGGGTGTGTAGTCATAACAAGGTGGAAGAGGTTGATTCAGAAGCTCCTTGTTGACCTGTACCTTGGCTTTTGTCTGCTCCTATCCTTTGAGCCAGCCCATGAAGGGGATGGTTTGGATGTAGGAAGCTGTGCCAGTCTTACTACTGCCCTTAGGAAGCCAATGGAATTCATGAGGTGGGACTTCCTAAGAGTGGAGTTTGTGAGGCTCACTGATTTTACTGAATAGGTGGAAGAGCACTTAGGATGTAATCCTACTATTCCCCAAGACCTTGGGTGCTCCTGAAAGCTACTGCTCCTAAATTTCCTGTAGTGAATTCTGATCCCCATTGAAGGTATATATTCTCCTCTCACTTAATTCAATGGCATCTGTTATGCACCAACCTTATGCACCAATGGGAAAAT
>JAJEJO010003252.1:15583-34285 GCA_020662805.1 Glaucomys volans
AACTTGTCCTTCTATGTGCCAATGTCTCAAGAACATTTTCCCATTGGATTCTCAAAACCCTCTGAGTTAGTGCAATATTATCCCCATTATATTTATACCAAATTAAACCTTTAAGAGGTTTAGGAAGTATTTCAACTATCAGGAGGCTTTGGAGATAAAATATCAGGGGTCAAATCTCGGTTACTCCTAATGTGACCTTGGACAAGTTACTTAAACTTCTATGATATTCAATTGCCCTATTTATATAGTTGTGTAATTATCTACTTTAGAAATTGTTATCTACTTAGTATAGTTATCTACTTTAGAAATTGTTGTAAGGTCAAACAAAATAATATATTACATATCAAGCATTTAGTATTGTGTGCTGGTCCTTAGCAGATACAGAAGAAATGTTAGTTTTTTATTATAACTTCTTTATTGACTTAATGCCACCCATAATCCTAAGAAAAGACTGATGTGTTTCAAATGGTCAACTTGAAAGCACTCATTTGCACTCATGGGTTAACTTTCAGGTTCACCCACAAGGTCAAGCCAACTATATGATTATTAGATACCACACAGAAATAAATATAATCTCAAAGACAGAAGCAGGCCATAGATGTCAGGTCAGTTCTGAGAGACAAGTGCTGTTCTAGCACTGAGGATGCAGCAGTTAAGGATACAGTTCAGAATCAGAAAAAGTAAGGTAGAAATCTTGCTTTCTGCTTCACCCATAGATATTCTAGTCCAAGTTACCATCCTTTATGGAAATTGGTTTTTGCATCGTATGAAACTGGAGAAACAATGGTACTTATTGCTTAGAAATATTTGGGCCTTAGTGAGATGAAAAAATACAACTCATGGTTTTGATAGTTAGTACTTAAGAACTATCCTTTCTGTAAATTTGTCCTTGAGAAGGAGCACTGCACAGAGAACCAGCATTTATTGGTAGGACACCTAACCACCTAAAAATGAAAACCAAAAAGTAGAAGATCAGTACTATTAATCAGGTCCTGCAGATGAAGTAACTTAACATAGTTTATGAAATCAGCCTAAAGGGGCACACTCATACACTTGTATCATCTTATACCTGATAAGAACTTGCATTTCCTTAATTCAAAGTGAATGTTCTCTTTACCATTTTGACCACAGCATCAGATAACAGAGATGGGTTGTGTTGAAAATATACATACAGGAGACCATTTATGTGCTGGTCAGAAGAAGAAAGAGGAAACGGGAACGTACCAAATGCGCTGCACACGGAAAGACCTCCACAACGATTGGGATTGGGTCAGACACTGCAGATAGGAAGGCATGCAGTTACTGATGGAATGTGGGCAGGGGTGGGGTGCGGGGGGGTGGATGGATGACAAATGATTTGCCAGTGTTTACGGTGGGTTGAATTAGCAGTCAAGGAGAAGCACGTGATGCCATCCAGCAGGAGGTGAATTACTGTACCCACTATTCAGAGATTTGAAAACAATTAGGGAGATAGATTCCAGGCATATAAATAGAAGGCACATGTGGATATATGGGTGCTGTGCAGTGATAGATAATGCCACAGATAAATACTGGAGCTGGAAAGGCACATAGAGACTCAGATAAATTATTCCTATAAATAAGTATTGCTCACAGATAATTCAGATGCTTCTCTATTTATGAACGTTTGACATTCACCCCTAAGGAATTGCATATTTCCTCATCAGAAGCAAAAGCGCTTGTGAAGTCAAAGTCTGATTAGAGCTTTAACCATTCACAACCATGTTAGCAACAGCTACCACAACTCAGGCTTCAGCTCCAAGCTCTTGGGGCCTAATGGATGTCTCATTTACGGCATGACTTGGAAACCACTCTAATAGCTGCCGGGGAAAGCTCACCACCAAGGCTTCATAGCTCAGTTTTCTTTGAGAAGAAATGCCTTCATCGTCCCTTGCTGTGATAAGTAAGAGGGAGTTACCATTCGCCACTGCTTTGGTTTGTGTAGGTGTTAAAAGTGTTCGTATTGTTTATTCGACAGATTTCTGCCTATGAATGGCCAGCACTTCATATTTTAAATTTTGGAAAGCTGTATAGGATCATGAGCATGACACAATAATAGCTGTAGGAAGGTGATCATTTCTATGCAATGCTTTCTAAAGGAAAGAGCATGG
Organism: Glaucomys volans; assembly: GCA_020662805.1. Taxonomy (NCBI): domain Eukaryota; kingdom Metazoa; phylum Chordata; class Mammalia; order Rodentia; family Sciuridae; genus Glaucomys; species Glaucomys volans. Next base: position 17,713 of record JAJEJO010003252.1, read on the forward strand.
GTTTTCAAGTCAGATAGACCAGAAATTTAATGTGTGATTTTCCTTGGCTTTAAAGTGTGAATAATAATAACGACTTCACAGATTTGTTCTGAGAATTAAATTTGCTGTCATATACGTAAGCTGTGTAGCTTTGAGCTGGGTATTTGTCAGAATTTCAACAAATGGTGATTGTCATGATTATTCACACTGGCCAGCACTGCCTCCTCCTCTCCTGTGAGAGCATCCAGGTGTGCACAGCACTTCGTACTCCTTAGGTGACATGGCTTTGTATCAAGATAAGCCAAAGAACCCATGAAATGGACAGCTGCTGGGTGCTCTTTCATTGTAAGTTGCATATAGGAAAGAAAGTCTACTTGCTCTCTAGGTCACCCTGGTCCACTTGAAAAAATAATAATTCAAGTCCAGAGGGTCACCTGAGCCTATGGCTGTGAATTGCACTAAAAGGAATTACCAAACAGCACCCCGGTTTGTAATTATTTTTCCACTCAGTTGCTTTGACTAAAAGCAAATTGCCTTAAGGCCTTTAGTTTTCCCATATACTTAACAAAAAAAGTATTGAAAGTTTACTGTATTCAGGCACTTTTCAAAATTTTTTTATTCATTCTTTTAGTTGTACATGACAGTAGAACGTATTTTGACATACTATACATACAAGGAGTATAACTTCCCATTTTTGTGGTTCTACATGGTGTGGATTTATTCTGGTCATGTACTCATATATGAACACAGCGGAGTTATGTCTGATTCATTGTACTGTCTTTTCCATTCCCATCCCTCTTCCATTCCCCCACCTCTCCCTGTCCAATTGGGTGAACCTCCACTCCCCCCCACACCCTCTGCCTATTTTAAGTCAGCATCCACGTATCAGAAAGAACATTTGGGCTTTGGTTTTTTAGGATTGACTCATTTCACTTAGCATGATAGTCTCCAGTTCCATTCATTTACTGGCAAGTGCCCTAATTTCATCCTTCTGATGGGTAAGTAATATTCCATTGTGTACACATACCACACGTTCTTTATCCATTCATCTGTTGAAGGGCACCTAGGTTGGTTCCACAGCTTAGCTGTTGTAAACTGAGGTGTTATAAACACTGATGTGCTTGCATCACTGTAGTATGATGATTTTAAGTCCTTTGGAGTCTGCTGAGGAATGGGAAAACTGGGTCAAATGGCGGTTCCATTCCAAGTTTTCTAAGGAATCATACTGTTTTCCAGAGTGGTTGCACCAATTTTCAGTCCCACCAGCAATATATGAGTGTACCTTTTTCCACACATCCTTGCCAATATTTATTGCTACTTGTATTCTTGATAATTAGTCATACACCTTTTTAAGTACTTTTTTTAGTTCATACTTCATGGTCAACAATATTATGAATTAAAGGGTTTCTGATATCCCCATTTTATAGATGAAATGGTTTGGATTTGTGGTGTCTCCTACAGCTCATGTTTGAGACAAAGCACATTCAGAGGAAAAATGATTAGATCATAAGAGGTGTGACTTAGTTGATGGATTAATCCACTCATAATGGATTAACTGGGCCGTGAATATAGGCAGTAGGCTGTGGCTGGAGGAGGTAGGTCACTAGGGGCATGCCTTAGAGGTTTATATTTTGTCCCAGGTGAGCAGAGCAGATTTCTCTCTCTGTCTCTCTCTGTCTGCCTCCTTGCTGCCATCGTGAGCTGCTTTCCTCCTCTACACCTTTCAGCCTTGATATCTGCCTCATCTCAGGTCCAGCACAATGAAGTCCACCATCTATTGACTGAGACCTCTGAAACCATGAGCCTAATAAACTTTTCCTCTGCTAATTGTTCTTGTCAGAGTTTTTGATCACACTGACAAGAAAAAGCTGACTAAAACAATGAGAACATGTATTTTCAGAGTTTGTAATTTGTTTATTGTAATTAATATTAGAACTGAGAGTAAATCCTGGTCCATCTGACCCCCGAGCTTGCTACAGCAAGCTGCTCCAACAAAATCAAGATGTTAAACCCATTGAAGCCTTAAGTTTCGTTTTTGCTCCAAATTCCATGATTCTTGTATGTTTATTGCATGGCAAGAAGACATCAGGAGATGACCAGTCACTGACATACCCTTGGTGAAACATTTGACAAATGTGTTTAAAGTGCCCACCTGGGGCCAGCTGTCGGGAGTTACAAGGGGCCCTCAGTAGTGCAGCAAGTGCATTTCCCACCCCTGTGCTTTGGCAGTCTGAAAGATTTCCTCATCTAAATATTTTGCAGTTGGCCAATGACAATGATTGGAATAAGATATAGCAAAAACAAACATAAAATTGCTCCACATCTTGATTTTTCGTGGCACTTATCAAACTCAGAAAGGATTGCATTTTTTAATTCATTTATTGCCTTCTTCCCACTAACTTTCCCTGGAGCAGGCTTCTTGTTTACTTTTCCAGTGTGGAATCCCCAGCACCCCTAACAGCAGTGGTGCTCTGTGGGAGTTACATAAATAGCTGTTGAGTGAATACTGAATGAACACAACAACAATAAGCCCTAGTGCAGCACTTTACACCCTCTCTCTGAAGTTTAGAAAATGCTTGCAGATATAATGTTCCATTTGATATTCATCAACAGCCCCAAGAGAGAGCTAAACTTAACTTCTCATTTTACAGAAGAGGAAAAGAATTTATTAGAATTATCCAGTCATACATGTGAGATTCTAACCCTTTTGATTCAAAGCCCCATACTCTATCAAACCACAGTGCAGATGAAACTATGATGGCATTTTTGAGGCACTCCTTAACTAAGCTGAGCATATCAGAAATAGAGGTTCGGGACGTCATTGGACCAAGATAGTAAAAGTGGGCAGAGAGAATCAATTTCTATCTTCTCAGTTGTGTGATGGTCCTAAAGAAAATATATCATTGTGCATGGTTGGTGTGGATGACAAGTTTGGATAAACTGTGCTTAGTGTTCTTTACTCAGTACAACTAAGAGAAAAATTCCATGTACACAGAGCAAATCATTACCTTTCCTTTCCAAAGCACAACTGGAGCTTATCTACTGAAACCTTATGTCACAGCATGTCATGACTCTTTAGTGTGCTATACCCTGTTCCTCTGTACCTCCTTTGCTCCAGTCCCTCATCTGAAGTAAATGGAGTCTGCTTTTCGCATAGCCAGGTTCAACCCTAGTCCTCCCTCTCTTTTTTCTTTCCTGTGTAACTTTTGATGTGAGCTACTTAAACTTCCTGTGTTTCAACCCCTCACAGAGTTATAAGAAAATGAAATGAGTTAATATATATAAAGTCCTTAATAATTCTAAGTTGGCACATTACCAATTGTTTGGTAACTCTTAGCTCTTGTGATTTTCATTTTCATTGTTGTTGTTATTCTAATATCCTTGCTGCAGCCATTCTTCCCTCCCCTGAGTATGTACCATGAGAAACATCTCTACCCACCCTAGCATCCCTTTTAGCTCCTTTCTAAATTTTCAGACCACAGTTTTTTTAAGTCTACATATGAAAGCAAGACTATTTGCTTTCTTATAACCAGAATGTAACTCAAAACAAACTTTCCACTGAAAAAATTAGAGAGGTCATGTTGACAAGTGAAGGACAATATATGTTTTTATAATGACCATTAGCATTGACTCAGTATTGCTTCCTTGAGTACCATTTCAGAATTGTTGTTTAGACCTACATCCCGAATGCTATCCACTGACACCCCTAGCAATATTTACATCATGTCAATATAACAGTGATCACACCCTCAGGGAGGTATACAAGCAGATACTGATTCCAAACACACACGGCTTGGGGGATAATGGTGGTTAATCCAGTACATATCTACTTCTTGTGTGATTCTTTCAGAAAACAGTTATGGAGTACTTAGTATTTGCCAGAGAGGGAATTCTTGCAGTCACCAGGGGATCAACAAGAAGTTGGTTTTATCTCTGATCTCAAGAAAGTCATTGTAGAAAAAAGTTCATTTCAGAGAAAAAGTACACAGACCATCATACAACACAAAAAGTTCTATACTGCAAGTGTGCTTGGCCTATTAGGTGCCCAACCAACACAGACTGCAGAAGTCAGGAAAGCCACTCAGAGGAGAAAATAGCAGCAGAGTATTTGGAAGATTGGATAAAGATTAGGAGAGATGTAGAACAGAGTTCCCATTTGGTTAAATAGAGCCTGGGAAGCACCAGGTGAGATAGCAAGGTGCTCTTGGGAGACATCTACAACATCAGTGTGGCTGTGATGTGGAGCTTGGGTGCAAGGTGAGTTGGGGGAGAGGGGACATATCATAGTATCTCATGCTGTAAGTATTTGGGCCTCATCCTTTCCTTGGTATTTTAGTCAGCTTTTTTGCTGCTATGACTAAACGATCTGACTGGAACAATTTTAAAGGAGGAAAAGCTTATTTGAGGGCTCATGGTTTCAGATATTAGTCCATAGAAGACTGGCTCCATTCCTTGGGGCTCGAGGTGAGGCAGAATGTCATGGTGGAAGAGTGTGGCAGAGGGAAACAGCTCACATCATCAGGAAGGAGAGAGAGGGAGAGAGAGAGAAAGAGAGAGATACTCTACTCTCCAGATACAAAATATATACCCTAAAGATACAAAATATATACCCTATATTTCCACAGTCTAATTTCCACCTCCTCCAGTCACACCCTACCATTTCAGTTACCACTCAGTTAATCCTTAATCCCTCTCAGGGAATTAAATCACCAATTGGGTTAAATCTCTTACATCCCAGACATTTCTCCTCTGAACCTTATTGCATTGTCTCACATGTGAGCTTTTGGGGGACACCTCATATCCAAACCATACCACTTGGGGGTGGGTGGATCATTCTTTCTCATAGTCGGCAATGGTGGCTGCAGTGATAGAATTCACTGAAGCTCCCCTTAGCTCCTTGGCCCATGTTGGTCACAGCATTACACTTCCTTCAAAACCATGCTGAAAGTGCTGGCACTTCAATTTCCCTCTTGACAAGAGATGGCATGATGCTAACTCTACATTTTACAAATCAACTCACCCACTAGGTAGGTGAGAATAACTTTCTGAAGTTTCGTGGTGTGTATTTTAAATTACTGGTCATCCCAAGGATGAGGGGTTCTGTATGTGACAAGAGGGAAAATACTTTAAAAAGTAAATAAATTTGAGTGACAAGTTACTTTGGACACTCTTAATTTTATTTTAAGCAATGGGCTTTGACATTTTGGTGAAAAGTCAATGGTGTTTTAGTGTAAGTAGAGCCATCTCCTGTAACAAGACCTATGAAAGTAGCTAGAATCTAAAAACCAGGACAATAAAATGGAAAAATTCAGATGGAGTATATGGGACTTATGGGGCTCAGTATTTTAAGCTCAGTTTTACTTTTATGGCATTGTATAAAAATAAATAGGCATTCAAAAGAAATAGGATGTATATTGGTGTAAAAGCCAAAGAAATAAATTAGTAGATGTAATTTAAAGCAGAGGAAATGGATAAGGTTGGGTTTAGTTGGGTTTAAAGATCTGAGGCACTAAACTATCTCCTTAGATTCAAATGCCTATGTTTTGCCATGAATGCCAAATGTATAGGTCCCCATGAATCTAAAGTCTTTTATAAGAGGGAAGAAAGGAAATGGCAACCATTGCAGAAAGGTGAGCACTTGGTGTTTCATAAATGCCTGCATCCAGATGGCACCATTGGGAGCACCATCCAAGAGATGGAAGATGGTACATATTTTACAATTTGTCAAGATAATTACAATGTGGCTCACCTTGTATCTGGGCAAAGAAGGAAGTCAGGAAGTAACATCAGATGAGGTTGAAGGACATCAGACATGAAGTAAGGTTAAAACTGTAAACATACTCATATACATGCACATGTCAAATGAACAGGCATAGAGATGGAGTACTGATGATTGTGTTTAATAGGTCAGAAGAAAAGCTGCAAACACAGTAGGATATTTATATGTAACTCTAACTGTATGGTCCAAGGCTGCTATGCAGATAACCAATCACCTGGCTACAACCTCTTCAGTCTTTCAACATGAGAAGTTTTGTTTGGAAAACAATTAACAAACCCTTATGAGTAGGATCACCAAGCCAAGGGGATCCTTTCAGGTTTAGTGATTAGAAACCATAAAAGAAGACTCTAACTCCCCAAGAGGGTATCACACATGATGCACATTCATTGATCACAGAATTCTAATACTTTAAAATCTAAGGGCAGTAATGCTTTTAAAATGCAGGTGCATAAAGGAATCATGATGAGTACACTGCAAGGCAATATGACCATCTAGAACCATATTAAATTGATTCCTACTCACCCAGGGAGTTCATTAAAGGGAGAAGAGCTCCATTCTGTGACTTCACACTGTCTGGTTTGTATCTGGGCATATATCCAACAAAACTGCTAAAACACAGGGCCTGCAAACCATTAGTTAATATGGGTGGGGTGACACAAATTAATTAAAAGGGACAGGAAACATTTGTTGAGAAAATAAAAAAAGCAATCTCAAAGCAGAAAGGAAAAGAATAGGAAAATATGTATTAATTAAACTACCTGTGTTTTTAGTAGAAGATAGTGAAAAAAACTTGGAATGCCCACCTTGGCTCAGGATTTAGAATGTTCCAGATGCAGATCCTCTAAATCACACAGTTTCAAGGACAAGCAAAGGCATCATTTTCAAAGAATTTTTAAAACATCTGTATCCTAGCTGTCAACCACCTTGGTGGCAGGTTGATAAGTGCTTCCGAATTTGAGTTAAACAGACTAAATTCTGTGAAACACCATTTGAAAGAGGACTGGACTCTCTCATAGTCAATTGTCCAGCTCTCCAATGGAAAAACCATAGAAGTGTATTAGGAGAAAAACCGATATGGGGCTGGAGAATTGGAGCACAACTCTTCAAAAGCCTCCTGGTTTCTTCTCAGTGGTCAAGGTGATGACCACCCTTGAATAAAAAGTGGTGTGGTCATGGCTGTTCAGCAGAGACTCCAGCCACAGGACTCATCTTCTTTCTGCCCCAGAGCCCTTGAACATCCTTGGATTAGCAATGAGACCGCTATCAGGGCTTCAGGTTCCTTGTTTAGAAATGAATTCATTGCCTTTTTAATCTAAGATGTGTTAAAGCTGAATGAGTCTTAAGTTTTTTGGAGAAGCACTTAGATCATGATCCAAATGTCATGAAAGACACTCTTCCCAAGATATCCATTTACAACTTGCAGACTGATATGTGGGTAGATCCTAGAGACAGAGAAGCAGAACAAGAAAAATGACAATGGTATTTCCTGGTTTGGTTTCTTGAGCTGGCTTCCCAGCTAAGTCACTAGAGAAAGTCTGTCTACTTTAATGCAGTTTCCAACAGTGAAACATCACCTGGGTTGAGAGAGGTGGTGGGAGCAGTCTAAATTATCATCCCTAGCCAATTAGCACTGGGAGAAAGTTTTCCCAAACCTTGCCTTGACTTGATCCCAGACAAATGATTCCTAATAACAGCAATAATAAGATCCACCCCTACTATTACCAACCTGTCAAAGGAGGCAATGTACCAGACTCACTGCTAAGTACTTTGCATACCTTACCTCTGTTGGCCAAGGTCTAAGCTCAATCATCTCTTGAGAGCCTTCTTAGCTCTGCAGCAATTTTAAATTGATTCATCACTTTCCCCTGGAGTTGATGAAAAGACAAGCATCACTTTGTGACTTGACAGTGCCTGGCTGATTATCTGGGCTTGTGTCCAATGGAGCTGGAAAACAGGCCACCCCACTGCCCACAAGTTCCTGCTTTGAAACAGCTGCAGCTGAGTAACATTTTCCTGATCCTTCTGCTGCATTTCTCCAGTCTTGTTTAGAGAATGTCTTTCCTAATACACAACCTTGATTAATAAGAGGTTCATATTCATAATTGAACAATAAGATTTTTTGGTTAAATTGTCTTAGCAGAACACAAGACAAACAGAACCAGCTTCAAGCCACTGATAAGCAGTGCTTTCTGTAGACGACGTGATATCCTTGCTCTGGCTTATTTTTTTTATCCTCAGTTTACAAGAAAGAAATCTGAGGCTTATGGAATTTAAGTAACATGTTGATAGGCAAATAGTGAGTGCATGTTGGAGTCACGATTTGAGCTTTTCCATTAGCTCTTTCTGCCTTGCAAAGAACATTTAAAAGAGAATCCATAGCCTGCATCTCACTGTGATAAGAAAAAATGAACGTGTGCTGGCAGAAAAGCATAAAATAAAAGAGGAAACAAAACACAAAAGCCCTTTCCCTTTGACATTTAAACATTGCTTGTGTGAAAACATGAGAATGGAAACTGTACACATGCTTACATGAGCAGAAAGATTCCTGGGAGCCCTTGGGATTTATTTCAGACATATTTCAAATAGATATATGGAAAACAAGAAAGAAGAGGAGAAAAAAGCCATCTGATAAATAAGCGAGTAGGAGAGACCGTGAGGAGAAAAGATGCAATGTAATTGTAGCCCTGATTCCCTCTGGGATAAACTAGCACATGGATGCTGCCTGTACTCTAGGGGACACATCAGAGGTGCTGAGATTATTATTTCATCAAAGATGAAATTGGATCTGATCTCTCAATTTGGCCAGTTGGCTGCAGCAACAGCATTGGAAGTTTCCAAACAAAGTTTTTTAACTTAAATGAATATCTAAAATATGAATTCCCTTAGACTTTACTGCTTAAAGAGACTGGATAGGTCACCTGTGGTACCCAGTGGATAACTGACAAGGGATGGTAATTTAGACTGCTCTCACCACCTCCCTCAACCCATGTGATGTTTTGCTGTTGGAAACTTTGCACTAAGTTAGACAGACTTCCTTGAGTGACTTAGTTGAGAAGCCAGCTCAAGAAACCAAATAAGGGAATGCCATTTTCATTTTTATTCACCTGTACCACTTCTTCCTTCTCCTTCTCCACTTCCTCCTGGTCCTGGCTCCTCTTTCTCCTGCTGTTCCTCCTCCTTCTCTACCTTTTCCTCTTTCTTGTTCATTTTTCCCCTTTATTATCTGTGAGTAGCGATGAGAACCCCCAAAATAAAAGTGCTTCCAGGGTTCACTGTCCCTAGAGAAATCCATCCCCTGGCTTTGGGGTCCAGTATGTCAAAGGAAATATTCATCTGGCATGACACTGAAAAGGACCAGGCATGCCCCACCTGTGGACCTGCCTACTGCTCTGACAGGAAGCAAACAAGCCCAAATGCACTCCTTACCTTCAATAAGCCATGACATCATTGACTCTCTGCAGACTGAACAGACTTCTCTTCACTTCTTCCTTCCTACAAGCTCTTGGAATGGAGGTGTCCTCTTTGTGGTCTAGATCCTTGGAGAACCTAACCTATTCTTCTACCCACTCTTCTCCTCCCTCCCACTCTTTACTAAACTTTGTGATATCTAACTGCCTCAGTACCTCAAAATTACAGCTGCTTGGCCTCTTCCAATTGTTGGATTCTTTGGGTCATTTTTATATTTTCATTCTGGCATTTTATCTGACCTGCAGGCCAATCTTCACCACTCTTTTCAAAGTAACAGTGAGCTCTGACCCCTTTCTATGCCAAAGGCCCAGGCCTCAGAACTCTTAGGGAACTCCAGATCTCCACTAGGGCCAAGAGAGTCTGGACATCCGCACCTACTCAAGTGAAAAGATGATGAGTCAGATTATTTATTTAAATGATTGCCACATGATACATTGGATTTTAAAATACAGCTCCATTTAGAGAACTACTCTGGTACAGATTTTTACATCTGATACTACTAACAACCCTATGATATTCAAATCCCCTTTTTGCCTCATTCAGATGAGAAAATGGCTTAAGTTATGTTGAAATGAATCTTTCAAACTCCTATTGATCAACCAAGACATATCTAACCTTCACAGAGTGAACTCCAAGGCTACTGTTCAGCCCAAAGCACTTGTGGACGCTCTGTCAAGACAACCGCAATAATTAGATTGCTGGGACCTAAGAGTCGCTTGCTGAAATCGTGAACAGTTCCTATGAATTCCCACAAAGCCACCTTGCATTTTTCTCCTTAATACGCTTTTTTTTAAAGTCAAATAAAGCAGCATTCCTACTTTTTAAAGATGGAAATGGAAATATCTGAGACACAAATTGATGGACCAATTTGGCTATTGCATTAAAGACCTGAAGATAGAAGAACCCCAACCTATTCTGAATCCTTGGTTAAATTTTCCTCATTTGTTAATTACAATCTGTTGCTAATTGTATTGTGAGGTCATTTACTATTACTGAAGATAAAATCGAAAAATGCTTAGGAGTATAGGACTCTTTCTACACTGGTTACGAATCCATAACCATATGATCAACAAGCCTTGATTGTTTAATTTTCACTATTCACTCAGCAGTTCAACAGGAACATGAAGTTCTACCGACAGAGTTGATATGAAGCCACTCATTCTCAAACATGCAAATACTATACACCTCACCTCTACCTGTCATCGGTCTTCAGCCACAGTGTCTACCAGACCAGTCATTTCCAATTACAGAAGGATCTGGCATTTGTCTTTGTGAATATATTCTTTAAGCAACGATTTGCAGCCAAACCCTAGGTCTCCACAGGTGGGAACAGACGTGGGGAAAAAAAGCATTTTGTGCCGATTTCTTTTGAAACATGAAAGTTTTCATCTCTGCAGGAGCAATTAATTTTCCCTGTTTAAAATGACAGAGAAACCCCTTATCTTTGCTTTTCATTCTAAGAGCTCAGGGAATACAGTATGGGAGCGAAGGCGTGTTGATCTTTCCTGTTTCCCTGCTGAGCCAGATGAGTTGATTTCTGAACAAAATTCTCAGTATTCTATTAAGGAGTCAGGAATCTGGTTAGTTACCATTGAGTGCCATGAGATATTAATAATGATAATAAAAATTTTAAGAATCCACTTTTGTTCAGCACTCTTAAAGGTATTTGAAAATGTTCTCTACAGCTTCACTAATCAATCTCTACTCCATAGTATTAAGAATGTCCAATTTTCCTCCTTGCTATAGTCTGAACTCCCCAAGTTCATATATTAGAATCTCTTAACCCCTCATAAGATGGGGCATCAGGAGGTGAGGTCCTTGCCTGGTCATGAGGTCATGAGGGTGGGGCCCTCATGAGAGGGATTAATGTCCTTATAGAAGAGGTCACAGCAAGGTCCTTTTCTCCTGTTTCCAAGTGTGGACACACAGAAAAGGTATCCACTATGATAAATCACCAGAAAGCAAATCTTCTAGTACCTATATCATAGTCTTTCCAGCCTCCAGAACTATGAGAAATAGATTTCTGTTGTTTATAGATTTCCCAGTTTATGGTATTTTGTTTTAACAGCCTGAATACACTAAGCTTCTCTCTTTTTCCTGTGGTATTAATTTTTTTCTTCTTTTGCATCTAACATAATAAAAACTACAGAATGTAACTGAAGACACAATGGTCTTTATAATCTTATAGAGGAAGTATTTGTAGAAGAAAAGAAGAGGTCTTGGAAGTAAGACCCAAGTTCAATATTTGGCTCTACTGCTTATTAAGCCTGTGAATCATTTGTCCTCTAAGGTCTCAGTTTTCTAGTCTCTGTAATGGAAGCAACTTCTTCCCTATCCACTTGACAGATACATGGTGAGGGTCAAATCAGACATGACTATATAAGCACTTTGTTAATAATGAAACCCATTATGACAGCATGCATTGTTTTCTTAAAATAAAGTGCCTTTATAGAGCCACAATTTTGCCAATACTTCCCAATCCATACCAAAGGTCATGGTAACTATCCCAGGAGTTACTTAAGTAAAAGGAAGAGAAGAATTAAAAGCTCAATGTAGTAAGGTTTTTAGGAAAACCCTTGGTGCTGTGCTTCTCAATTTTAATTTCCTTAAATGCAAAATGTAGTAAAAATACCTACCTGTCTTATACTTGTTGTAAAGTTTATATATATACATACATATATATACATGTATATATGTATATATAGACATTCTATATATATATATACACATTTTGTATATATGAATACATATCCATGATAAAGTACATTGTGTATATATGATTATATACAATGAATGTGTGTGAATATATATACATATATATACAAACACACATATATATATGCCTTAGAGACAATAACTGTAAGCACAAAAAGGAAAAAATGGGAGGCAGACTTCGATGGATTCAGAGAAGCCTTTTTTCCTTCGCAGAGTCGGGCGTCATTCGGGTCCACTTTCCTGATGGAAAATGGCCCCATTCGGGACCACTTTCCTGATGGAAAATGACCGTCAGTTACAGGGGGGAATCCTGATTTTATAGGGTAGGAGGAGGAGGATGTAATCACTGTATACGTGCAGTTTTGACCATCAGGGGCCAGCTGTACAGGTTAAAATTAGATGCTGAGAAATGAGTGTTCAAATCTTGCCCAAAGTCATTCAGGATTAGGTTGACCTTGGGAAGGTCAAGGTTTAGGGCCTAGCATTCCATATCCACCCTTTTCCCCAGGGCCCATTGTTATCAGGAATGCACTGGGAGAGGTTTAATGGTTGATCAGTCTCCTTTCCCGCTTCTCAAGCCACACCATCCCTTCATTTTTCTTGGGGAGTTATTTTATAGGAATATTATTTTCCATAACCCTTCAATAACCAACACACAATAAGTACTAAGTTAATGTTAGTTCCTCCTTCCTACACTGTTCAGGGACTCACTCAATCTGGCTTGCTCCTGGTTTTGAGAAACCCCCTGATCTTTCTGAGGAAGCATTGGAGTAGGTGCCTGGGTCCCTACCATAGAAGCTGGGAAACATCAGCTGCTAGTTGGGTGCTAGATAACCCAAGGTCAGGGAATTTGCTCTATGTGCGATAAACCACAGGACAAAGAAATGGAGATACACTTTGTACCCTTGTTGACCTGGGGTTAATTTTAGAACAGAATTTTTCAAATGTTGTTAATACAACCCATATTACCAATTTTATGCAATGATCCTGTATGTATAAGCATGCACATATAAAATCAAAGACATAATTTATGAAATAATCCCTAATTTTACTATTACTAATTTTACAGCTTTCTACTGTATTTATCCAATTATCTTTAAAATAGTATTTTATGATGCGCTAATTGATAGTAATCCAAAAGTTCACAAAAACTGCTTTAGAGGTCTCCAAGTATGATCTCCAGCCCCGCAAATTCTTTGGTTGCTGTAGAAGATGTCCTTGACCAATAAGCCACAAAACCAAACTTTACGGTTTTGCAATTGAGAAAACAAAGAAGTCATAACCAGGATGGTTAGTTAGGATGATTTAAAAAATACTCAACAGAAACAAAGTGCACTTTGTTCTTTTTTGATTGTTTTGTTAATGACCCCTAGAGAAGAAGTTCAACAATTTCTCTTCACCTAAAATGCTAAGAATCTTTTAATAACAATAAAAGAGAGAAATTCATCTTAGGCCTCCCAAGCCCTGCTCAGGGCAATCACTTCATCACACTCTGCCACTGTCACCATAAATAAGACCTAGGTCTTACCAATGTGCCTGCTACCTGGGACGAGCCCAGAGCTAAATTACATCTCTGAATTCAGCCTTGATTGACAAACGCACCAGTTTCCCTCAGACTTGGAGAGTGTCCTCTGCTGCAATGTAATTGGAGTTCCTTAATTTTCATTTTTCAATAGATTTCCTAGAAGAGGAGCAGATGAGTGAGTGGTTGGGATCAGCATCAAGCCTCCTAGCTTTCTCTTTACTGTCTAAGTTGCATCTGTTCAAGTAGGTTTGTTTTATTAATGCTTACTGGCCTAAAGCTACTGCCATGATGTTAAAGATGCTGTGTTAGCACAGCACTGACATATAGATTTGTTTTCTATGAGAAAGAAATTAATGATTACATGGGATATTGAACCCCTGGCTTTCCTCCAACTCTCTGGTCTCCATGCTCAAAGGCTGGATTAACGATAGAGATCAGAAAGGGCTCCCCAAGGGGGTTACTGTTAAGAATTAGGTAGGGATCAGGGAAACATAGACTCAAGGCCAAGGTGAGATATCACCTTACCTGGATAGGAGACCTGACTTCCTCCTTATCACTCAATCCTCAATCATCAGGTGATCCAAACCATCAGGTAATTGGTGAAGAAGGAAACAAAGTTGTCTCTTGACTCCTGAAGCATCCTAGCAGTACTGTCAGACAGAATGCAGGATTTTATTTGCCATAAATGCTGGAGGCCCTTTGTCATTAAGTGTAAGAGAATGTAGCCAAGTCCAGTTTGATCCAGGCTTGCAATTTTATTCAAGTTATTGAAGCATGCAGCATTTGGATTCAGTTTCTAGGCAGCCTTTCTCTTGGATTCCAGTGACTATCCAATCACAATGCAGGAGGTCCATTCAAGCAGATGAGAGCAATGATGAAGGCAATGTTTGACCACAAAGAAAGGCAGGGCAGTTAGGGAGACCATATCCCAGTAACCTGGTCAGTGATTCAGGTTAGATCTTCAAGCCTAACAGAGATCAGAGGGTGCCTTAGAAACCAGGGGCTGGCTAGAGGGAAAGTTGCACTAATGGAGTACTCAGAACAGGTAGCCAGGAGCCTGGAAGTGATGCTACTCTGCACTCCTGGAGCTGTGTTCAGACTACATGTTCCAGATGGAAGAAAATCAGTTGCCATCTTTTTTCCTGTGTGAGAGTCCCTCTTGGGAATGATTATACCGGTTTGGGGTCAAGGAGAGGTTAGGTCTGTGACAGGCCACCCTGCATTTCCTGTATATACTCATGGAAACTGAGCCTCAGTTTCCTCATTTCTAAAATGGAATCATAATAATTCCTATGTTGTGGTTGTTGAGAAGTTTGAATGAGTGGATGTACGCTAATTGTGAGGTATAGTGTCTGACACCATAATAATAACAATATCAATAGTAACAGTTGCAATATAGAATTTATGCTCATTTTTAACTTTAGTTTTCCATTGCTGGGCTAGGATAGAGTATTCAGGGACTAATTCTACCCACTCCACTTGAGAAAGTCTTCCCAGGTCTGTAGGAGAAACAGTATATGGGTCAATTGTCAAATCCCAAACATATTTCCATACAAATGTTCAAAAATCCCATAATCAATACCCTGTCCTTGTTTTTGTTTGTTTGTTTTGTTTTCTTTATTTTTTATTTGTTCTAACCCTGCCCTTCTTCATGACCCTTCCCTTAGCTCATCTGGTACACTTCTTAGTTTTTATTGGTGCATTATAACTATGCACAATATTGGGATTCATTATTACATATCATACAAGCACATAACATAATTTGGTCAGTTTCATTCTCCAGTACCTCCCCTTTCCCTGCCTTCTTCCTTTCCCCTGCTCCCCTTCCTCTACTCTACCAGTCTCCCTTTTATTTATTTATTTATTTATTTATTTATTTATTTATTTTTGGAACTGGGGATTGACCTCAGGGACACTTGGCCACTGAGTCACATCCCCAGCCCTATTTTGTATTTTATTTAGAGACAGGGTCTCACTGAGTTGCTTATGGCCTCGCTAAATTGCTGAGGCTGGCTTTGAACTTGCGATCCTCCTGCCTCAGTCTCCTGAGTAGCTGGGATTACAGGCGGGCGCCACCACTCCTGGCTTCCCTTCTATTTTTATGGGATCCTCCCACACATGTATTTTTTTTTTTTTTTTTTTTTTCTATCTTCCGTCCATAGAATAGAGGACACATACAACCCTGGGCTTTCTGAGTCTGATTTATTTTGCTTAACATAATGCACATTAGTTCCATCCATTTCCTGGCAAATGACATAACTTCATTCTTCCTTATGTCTGAAAAAACTGCATATTGTGTATATGTGTGTGTGTGTATCACATCTTCTCTATCCATCCATCTGTTGATGGATACCTAGGCTGGTTCCATAATTTGATTATTGTGAATTGTGCTGCTATAAACATTAGAACATATGAATCTGTATAATATTCTGACTCTAATTCTTTTGATGAGATATTAAGAAATGGGTGATTTGATAGTTCCTTGATCAGCCTTTTGCAGATCCTCCATACTGATCTCTGTAGTGGTTATACAATTTACAATTTTACCCAAAGTGTGTGAATCTGGCTTACTTTTCTTCAGTCATCCCAACTGCCATTCAATGGTGGAGTCACTAAGAAAACCTGAATTATAGTCCCCCACAACAATCTGGATGGAGAGAGGATGGTAGATGCTCAGGTCTGCCCCATTTTTGAAGTGAACAGCATAAAAGGTATTTGTACTTAACTGCGGGGATCATTACAAAGTATAGCACTGGGACTGGTTGGTGTGCACATCCATGACAAAGAGACTGGCAGGTCTCTTTCCTTTGGGAGGATTTCCTTTGGGAGGAAATTGGTGTTCTTTCTAGAGAGGGAGGCTGAAATTAGCTAACCTATGAAGACAGAAGCTCTTGTCAAAAAGACACCTGGAAGCCGGGCATGGCAGTGGTGAATGACTGTAACCCCAGTGACTCAGAAGGCTGAAGCAGGAGGATCTGGAGTTCAAACCCAGCCTCAGCAACTTAGTGAGGCCCTGAGCAACTTAGTGAGATCCTGACCCTAATAAAATATTACAACAGACTCGGATTTGGGTCGGTGGTTAAGTGCCCTGGGGCTCAATCCCAGGT
>JAJEJO010003252.1:48390-66976 GCA_020662805.1 Glaucomys volans
GGAAGGAAGGAAGGAAGGAAGGAAGGAAGGAAGGAAGGAAGGAAGGAAGGAAGATTACCTGGGTAACACTGTGATTGGCCTTTGATCTTATTAGCCCCCTACCCGGGGTTCTCCCTCCTACTTTCCTATCCAGCCATAGGTCTCACAGATAACAGGAGAGTGAAGGATATTTTTCTTTCCTTCCTTCTTTCTTTTACTTTCTAAATTAATTAATGCATAAATGAATCAAAGAAAAGTTGTACACAAATGACAAATGTTTGCAGAGTGAAAGGATGGATTAAATATATTAGTGACTAAGGACTTTAGTGAATTTAGGATTAGTATGATCTAAGTACACAGAATAGTGAATCAAAATCTGAATATTACTTACATGTTAAAATCCAGAGTTAAAGATCTACTACAAAGCAATACTATTGGCTTATATGAGGTGATTTATTTAAAGTATCTAGCAAATGTGTCTCACTGAGCTCTTATATAGAGTATAATGTTCTACTGTGCTTCTTATTGTTGTTATTGCCAAGTTGATCAGTAATTATTAAATGAAAAGAATATCTAATAAACATATACTACCAGATAATGCTAAAGCATCTATTTAACAAAGCTATTTTCATTTCCATTAATTTTGAAATCAATTATGATATCTAACAGTTTAATTATTTAACATGTATAAAATAATTTTATGCGCACATGTATAATGTTACTTGATGTAATTCTTATAATGGAGTGTCATGGTTTCATTAACTGATATTAATTTACCTCTTTATGCCAAATTGCTGTGACGCATTATGCTTCATATTAGATTTTACTATATGTTGCATAGTACATTTAACTGTGGTTTTAATTAATTATCATTCCTCCTACAAGTAATATTTATTTATTCAGTCCTTGTGACAAAATTTCTCAATGTTCTTTTAATAGGGTACTCATAATTTCTTACATCTGTCATACTTATGATCCTTGAAGACTTATCTTCTACTGTGTTAATATTGTCATATTCAAATAAAGCCCATAATTATCAGTTAAAAATGTACCTGTTCGCCGGGTGCACTGGTGCACGCCTGTAATCCCAGCTCTTGGGAGGCTGAGGCAGGAGGATCGTGAGTTCAAAGCCAGCCTCAGCAACTTGGTGAGGCCCTAAGCAACTCAGTGAGACCCTGTCTCTAAATAAAATACAAAAAAGGGCTGGGGATGTGACTCAGTGGTGGAGTGCCCCTGGGTTTAATCTCTGGTACCAAAAAAAAAAAACCAAAAAAAATGTACCTTGTTCTTTCACTAGCCCTATTCAAGCTGTGCCTTTTTAACTACTCACATCAAAATGTTTCCATGAAGGTCAACAGTCATGTTTATAGTAAATTTGATTATTTCAGTTAATTCTCCATTAATTAAACTACCTTAGAATTGATTGAAATTGGTTTATCAGAGGGTTCTGATGGCTTCCTCTCACACATCTTATGAAGGGATTAGATTTCTCTGCAGTTGGCTTATACAATACGAGCGTTCTTTCTAAACACTTCACATCTCTTAAAATACCATCTGTTGATACTTACCTACTTAGCTCAAAGGACTAGCACTCTCTGCATCATGTAATATCTCATAAGCATATCTACTTCATTCTTATTTCAGTTTTCCACTGCCTTCTCCCAGTGATGTTTATGGTACTCACATTCTCTGCCACTCTGCCTGACCATCATGTGACTTCATTTTTAGGAAAAATGCATGTTGTAAAACAGATGACCTATACATAACAGTAAATATGCTACTTCTAACTAAAATAGAATGAGACTTCCACAAAATTGTGGTTTTACCCAGGCATCAATTGTAGGGGGCAGCATAACTGACTCTGTGCTCTGAGACTAAGAGCCATCTGGTTTTCTTCCTACAACTGAGATCAAAATTCATTGCTCTGCAAACTCCTCAGAATCCCTGGGTGTTTGAGAAGGCAAGGAGATTTGATTTTGTTCTTACAACAAAAAGGCCTGTGTAAAGAATTCTTTTAGTTTGTAACAATAGCAACACTAAATCCTTTTATCTGAAACCTGAGAGCCTGATAAAAATATAGAATTTGGAAGACAGCTCCCAAGATAACAAAATAGAGTCTTTAAACAGCATTGCTGATTTTTGTTTTCTCATGCAGACTCTCAAATATCTACCCCATCCTGCAAATTTTGGACCTCTATCCATCTCTTCTTTCTTCATCTTACCTCTAAACTACTTGCTGTTGTACTTCTTATGAAAGAAGTAAAATAGAACATAAAATAGAACATGAAGTAAAATAGAACACAAGTATCTGCCTGTAGCAAGAGAAACAGAATTTCTTGTGAAATTGCCAATTAACTTGAAGTTTTAGCAAATGATCTTGTGAAGAAATGTCCTCTGGTAGCACTAGCCTCTTTTGTTGTTTCAAAATGTAAGGAACAAATTCTCTTAAACACCCTCGCACTTCGATTTCCAAGTCAAGTGGAGAGTAACAGAGACATTTGGGTATCTCTGATCTGGGGCAGAATATAATTTTAGTGGATTTAAAAGAAAGAGTTCATTTGCCATTCTTTAATTATGTGTTGAACACTTTGTGCATATAACAGAAAAACTAAATCAAAGGTTATGAATTAATATAAAACATGTCTCTGACCTCTAAGACGAGAAAGAGTGAATAAGTGCAATAAAATAAATGAGTAATTATTTCTAGCCTACATGATCATGAACATTGTACTTGAGAAAATAACATTTGGGATTGATGTTAGGATGTGGGGAAGTTGCAGTTAGCTCTATTGAGGATGCCATTCCATGTTGAGTTTGCCTGAGCCAAGGCAGAGAAACAGCAAATGTCACAGGAATTTGAGGTGAGGTGATGGACTTAGTTAACTTAATGGAGGGAATATATAAGAGATTATGTTGAGCACTCAGAAGAAGGAATAAGTAGAGATTGGACTGTGGAATTTTCTTTTTCTCACCAGGTACATAATACCAAGTCTCCAAAAGAGAAGATGAGTATACCAAAGCATTCTTAAGTGAAGGGGTGGGGATGGTGACCAGGGTTTGTTGAGCATTCAGTATGTACCCTCTATGAGGGGCTCTGCCTACAACAGGTGTTCAAGATACAGATACTAACTCGATTTCAGTTAAATTATTTATGTAAAGATTCATGCTTCATAAAAATAATTCTTTAAAGTAAATGAAAATAATGAGACCACACATATTTTTAAAGATGCATATGTCTACATATCTCTATGTTATCTATTTGTGGTTAATCTTGTATCACTCTGAAAAAGTACCTGAGATAGCCAGGTTACAAAGAAGAGAGGTTTACTTTGGTTCCTGGTTTCAGTCCACGGTTGCTGGGCCCCATTGCTTTGGGTCTGGGGTGAGGTAGCACATATTCATAGGAACATGTGAAAGAGGAGGCTGCTCACCTCATGGGGGGTCAGGAAATCAAGAAAAGAAAGAGGTCTGGGGCCCCAATATCCCCTTCAAGGACACCCCCATGACCTACCTTCCTTCCATGAGGCCCCACTTCTTTAAGGTTCTGATACCTCCCAACAGTGCCCCAGACTAGATATTAGGCCTTTAAAGAATGGGCTTTGGGGACACATTTCTGATCCAAACTGTAGCACTATCTTGGTTTTCACTTTTAAATGCTTCTACTGTTTGATGTATACCTCTCAGTTTTAAAGGTAAGAGCCTCCTTCTCTAATACTCACCAATCTAACAGCTTACAGCCTCCTGCCTGACCTCAAATTTCATGATCCCCAGTGCCATTGTTCAGTTAATTCTTGCCCCTTCCAGTATTGCTTAAGCATCTCCCTCCAGTGTATTTTGCTGTATTCTCATGTTAGGTTTTTAGTTGCTAATATGTACAGCATTTTGAGTTTAGTGAGGAGGAGGTGTTTGTGAAAATGGGAATACGATCTGAATCAAAGCCATTGGAGTCCTTGGAACTCAGTCCCTATGGAGGTGAGATTTTCATAGCATTTATTACAATTGCTGTTCCCTTCACTCTGACTCCCCAACATTGTTTCATACATATCACCAACATTTTTTTTTTAGCTACATATTACACAATTAGGGATGAGTTCCTTCCAGGGTACAGTGAGGTTTAAGAAGTTCTTTGTAATATTAAAGGACTTTGGAAAATTTCCAATGGATTTGCAAGGATGAAGAAACAAAGGGAGAAAGAAACACAACCATCAGCACCTTCTGTATAAGGAGATCTCCACACTGATACCAGATTCATAGTGACCTATACAAATTCCAGCAGGCTTTAATTTGCCTTTCACTTACTCTAAACCCTTTAAGGAAGGGTGGGAGGAAATGTCTCAAAGAAGAGGTTAGGTTTACAACCTCTTATCACTCCTCCTGCCTCTATATGCCAAAGAGAAGACAGATGTGATGCATTGTTAGTGGGTCTCATGCCTTTGGGAAACTGGATTCCTTTGCTTGAGTTCAAGGAGAAAACTTCAGTGCCTGGGGCCAGCTGAGGGGAGAGAATAACACAGACAAGGTGGGACCCATTCCGTTTTCTAGCATTATCCCCTCTAAAAACCCAGGTCCATGGGTCTGGTTGTATAACAAATGACTTGTCCAGAAAACATCTACTTCTTGTTACCTTCTGAAGTAGGACTGGCTGCCAAGTAAAAACCTAATGTTCAGGATATGGGAGTTCTTCTCCAAACAGAAACAAAAAAACAGAAACAAAAACAAAAACAGACCAAAAGCAGAACAATTCATGTAAAATACAGAGCTAAAAATTAATCACGCTTACATTTTAAGCATAACATTGATGCTGAAATTCAAACTATTTATTCTCTGGAAGTTAAGATTCATCAGTCGGAATTTTATATAAGGCGTGCACGTGTGCGCATGCAAACACACACACAGACACACACACAGGGATAATTATATGTAAGTCAACATTTGAAGGAGAAATGGTAGTAACAAAATAGCACAAAATGGAATTTTCTGAGTATGAGAGGAAGTGAAGTTGTTCTAAATCTCAGTAGCAGGGGATTTTCTAGCCACCTCCTGAGAGCCCCAATTGATGAGTCTTTCAATTGACTCTGGAGATTTACAATCGGTTCCCTGACCCTTCATTTCCCTATGTGGGCTCATGGCCTCAAGTTGCTTTAAATCGGCATCACTGTCTTTGCATCTCTAGAACTATTATTTTCATGTCTTTTGTGAGCCATTATGAGTCAAATCTGTTAACCAGAACATAAAATAGTGTCAGAGCTCTCTAGAAACAGAGGAGTTAAAAAATGAGCACTTTTAGAATAAGGAAAGGGTGGAGTGGCACCCTGCATTCCCTGTCTGGGAGTAGTGTGCATTTCTGGTGCATACAAGCATTTATAACAGCAAGAGTTCCATATGGAATAAGTGCCATAAGTGCACGTAAGTGGACATGTTTATAAAATTATGAGTCAGAAAATAAATGCAGAGATTAATCATCACCTTTCCAAGGAATAAAACCTAACCCACTTTTAAAATTTTCATAAATTTGCAGGGTGCGGTGGCGCATGCTTGTAATCCCAGAACTTGGGAGGCTGAGACAGGAGGATTGCAAGTTCAAAGCCAGCCTCAGCAACTTAGCAAGGCCCTAAGCAACTCAGTGAGACCCTGTCTCTAAATAAAATACAAAAATACATAAATAGGGCTGGGGATGTGGCTCAGTGGCCGAGCGCCCCCAAGGTCCATCCCCAAGAACAAAAAAAAAAAAAAAAAATTCATAATTTGTTTTATTTGCACAAAGAAATCACTCCTGGCCTTTCTTATGGCATAGTTCATCCTGATGTTTAGCTTATATTGCATAACCAAGTTTATTTCTTTGTGGTTTTGAAGCATGAAAGAAAGGAAAGTCCACCCAATATAAAATTGAAGTGGTGATGCCACTTAACACAGAAAGACCACATATTAAACAAAGATTTAAGTGCTTTCAGCAAATGTGTACTTCTTTCCAGATGCTCTGATTTATTTTCAGACAAGGTGAAATGCTTGCTTGCAAGTTTTAGAAAGATGGTGATGCTTTTTGCAGGAGTGTGGTGGAGCAGGACACAACCACAGCTTGATTGTCCTTTGTCCTTGTAGAGTGGTTTTCCTTGCCCTTTGAAGCTTCCATTGCACCATGTGTTCCACTACCCCAGGGACAGTATCACATGCTAAATATTTTAACCATGCTCAATTGTACTGTAGCTTTTTTATCAGTGACCCATGGACATCCAGTAAAACCTGTCTGGAACTATTCAACAAGAAAGCACAATGAGAACGATAGCAATCAGGCATGGGAGCAGGTGACAACCTGGCCTGCTCACACACTCTGTCACTGCTCAAGTGGCATCAGGTTATCACAGTCTCAATTTGACTTCCTAGATTCCTAGGATTTGGCTACCTCTATGGATTTAGTTAATTTCTTTTGGTTCCTTTCCTACAGCATAAGCCAACCATGTATACCAAAGCTCTGCTCTTTTTTAACACTCAGTGAATTCAAAGAGAAGGATTGAGCAAATGGTTGTGGTCTGAGTCAGTGGAGTTTCATCAACTATATTCCATAAATATTTTAAAATGCATATCTGAAACATCAGTGGACCAGTCAAACACTCACTCAAATTTTAGCTATTGACTCCCTTCCACAGTGAGTGAGCATCACATACATCTCTTCCTTCAGGCCACTCAGGTAAGCCCATTTTTCACACATTACAGGAAGGTAAGAAAAGATTTGCACCAAGGGATCAGTTGGCCAGTGTCATGAAACATCTCCCACGCCATCTCTCCTTCCTCCTTCTCTCTTTAACTCTCATTCTTTTTCTCCTAACCCACTCTCTTCTGCTCTCATCCTCTATTCCTATTTTGATGAAAAATTTAGTCCTCAGTTCCCTAGAGACCATCTGGATGCAGTCGTTCGATAATAAGTAGGACATTTTTCACTCAACCTCTGGGTCACATGACAGAACCCATAACTTCACTTTTCACTAAATTAATGTCACATACCAGCTCTTCCTCAGGCAACGTAAACTTTATACATAAACATTTGTTGATTGAATCATGGGACACGGGAACCCCTGTTCTAATTTAATCACATCTTCTGTACTGTGTGTAACTTCATGATATTGAAAAATTATCTAAACTTTTAAGGCCTCACTTTGGCCCACTGTAAAATAGAAATGTCATGTCTACCTCTAGGTCTGTTTGCTTGCTCACTTATATTTTAACCAAAGTGAGAACAAAAGCAAAGCCCCTGACACAGAGTAGCTGATTAGAAATGCTTGCCCTTTGTCCTTTCTTAGCAGTGTCTACTGCGTTTCTCTGTATATAGGAAGTGCTTCATGACACGAGTTAACTAAAAAACCAGGGAAATAATAAATTATGTCCTTTCCCATAAAAGTGTCGAAACGGTGACAGACTTTGGGATGGTGGGATGAACCTGACAAATACAAAGCCCTGGGGAACCCTGCTAATTGTTCCATGTGATGATGGCGAGATATTTCATAGTGAGCATAACCAGTATGTCCCGGTTTTACAAGTCGTCTAATAGGCTGCTGGTGCTTCTTAGATGGGGTACAGATTTCACACAGCTTTGCTCCTGAAGAAAGCAAATAGAAGATCAAGAAGGAATAGCACAACTTGGGCAACACTGTCCCCTGCGATTCGGCCCCCTGGGGAAATCAGAGTTGCTCTTTTCCAGTCTTCAAAGACTGCGATGTAGACAGTTGCATTTCATTAGAAAGAGGTGTTCTGCAGGGCTCAGCTTTTTCAGAAGGGAGATGGGTGATAGGCAGCTGGGAAGAGCATGTTGGATAAATATGAGTGTCTGGAATTTTAAAAGTGTTCTCCTCTTGCTTCTCAGTAGGTGGCTGCCTCTTGAGGCCTGGCATTCACCCAAGTCTGGAGCATTACCTCAGCATTTAAAGAGAAAACAAGTGCAAAAAGAATCCACAACACTGTGTTTTAAGCAGCATCAATATCAAGGAATGCCACAGGCTGGGTTTTGCTCACCCTGTTAGCATGCAAAATTATTTTGCACTATAGAAAGCTGTCTTTTCCCAACCAAGAAAACAAACAAAACAAGAAAAGCAGAACTAATTAAGATCGTCATATCTCAATAAATATGCAAATGAAAAATCAAAACAAAGAAATTCTATTTATCACATCATAAAGTTGCAAATTGCTGTACAGGCTGGTTGGGAAGAATTGCAAGGGACAGAGAGTTCTAATGGCTTTGCTTAGAGACTGTGCTTGAAAGCTGCATTTGTAGGTTTCTGACAGAGGATGAAGATGATGAACTTGCCAGGGTGAGATTATTTTTACACATTTTTCTCCAATTGCTGTGGAGAGGACAGGGGATATAATTTCAGTTGGTTAACTCTGTGAAAGGTATCATGCTATTAAATGTGTTTGCATTAATACCATTTTACATTAAAAGAGACTAAGATTGCCATTTTACAGATGGAAACAGTAAGGCTCACAGAAGGTATTCCTGTCTCACTTGATATTTGGAGGCACTATTCAAACCCCCGGTTACTTGTCTGATTCTAAGTTTTTGCTTTGTTTCTGATTTACATTTTCCCCCTATAATTCAAGACTCCACAGTATCACCCAAAGTGACTTTTGGATGTATGTCTACTGGATATCAAAGCATCCAGTTAAAAAGGAGAAAATTATATCAATTTATACATGCTTTCTCCACATATTTCACATTTATGTATTAAGACTCACCATATCAGTTTGATTTCTGCATAATACTATTTCCTGTTATTTCTATTAAATTTTAGTTGTAAGTGTTGCTTCCTTCCTGTTGAATTCATTATCTTTGAAAAGTAAGGAAAGAGTATGTTAATCAGCTTTTTGTTACTGTGACAAAATACCTGAGAAAATCAACTTAGAGGAAGAAAGGTTTTTTGGGCTCAGAGCATCAGCTGATCATGGTCAGCTGGCTCCAAGGAAGAAACATCATGGCAGAAGGTTGTGGTGGAGCAAAGCTCCTCAGTTCACTGAAGCCAGGAAGCAGAGAAGAGATAGGGAGAGGGAGAGGAAGAGATATTGAGGACAAGATATCATCCCCAAGGGCATATCCCAAAGAATCCAGTCCCTTTGGCTATGTCCTGCCTCCTACAGTTTCTACCACTTCCCAATAGTCCATTCAACTGTCAATATATTAATTCATCAATGTGATTAGGACCATTATGATCCAGTCACATCCCAAGAGCCTACCTCTGAATACTGCTACATTGGGAACCATGCCTTCAACACATGAGTTTTGAGGAACACTCCAGATCAAACCATAACAGAGGGAAAGGAGAGAGGAGAAGGAGGAGCAGTGTGAGGTAGGAGAGGAAGGGATAAAGAAGGGGGGAGAGGAGAGAGAGAAGGTAGCTGACATCCTAATATTGCTGAAGTTGCTGTAACCTAGCCTCACAATAGGAATATTGCCCTGAGGTAGCTGAATCTGTGAACTGTAAAGAGCCACTCAGAAAGATGTTGGCAGCTTCATTTGAGAATCTGCACTCTGCTCCTTGTCATACAGGATGTTGCTTCTAAGGAAAAGGTTTTCAAGGTTGTCTCTGGACATTTTGCTTTTTGGTTTAGCTAGTCTATCATCAGGGTGAGAGTCTATAAGAATGCAGAATTATTTGGAATGTTCAAACAACAGAAGAGGTGAGGGTAGTATGGTAGTTACTCACTGTCATATTGCCCAAGGGCAGTGCAAGTAGAAGCCCAGATGGCAGGAGGTCATACATATAGAATTGCTTGTTGCCATTGACAGTCATTTTAGACACAATCTAAATAACATGCTATGTAATAGCACAATATAAATAGCATTGCTCAAACTAATTGGGCAAGAGAACCAAAGAGAGGATTTCTGATGTTTTCAATAAGAGGTGGGTGAAAGCTTTGCCGTCAAGATGGGAAGAACTGGCAGGAGTGTCAAGGATATGTTTTATTGCATTTTGCTGGACTTGAATACTTTTGTTCAAAGTAAATAAGACAATGGACTGAATGGTGGCAGGTGTGCACAGCAACTCTGATCCTTGCCAGGGACTCCTGCCAACTGCAGTTTATCTTTCTCATCCATTCTTTCCTTCTTTCTTTCTTTTCCCTCCCTTCCTTCTTTTCTTCCATTCCTCTTCTTTTTCTCTCTTGACTTTCTTCCATCTTTCTTTCCTTCTCTACTTCTCTTTTTATCTACTTAGCCTTTATGTAATATTTTTAGATTAAAAATATTTTCACCTTCTCCCCCTACCCTACTAAATAATCATTTTAGGCTTTGGGGAAACCATAGAAAATAATAATAAATAATTTGTGACTTCAGTCACTCTCATCATCTAAATATAACGACTGTCAGATGATCAGTGTGTATTTTCCAGTCATTTCTCCAACATGTTCAGTAATTTTTTAAACAAAATTATCTCCTGCAAATTCATTATTTTCTTATGAGTTCAACTTCCTTCTTACTGAAGTAAATTCTTCAGCAGGTCTGGTAATGGTCTGTGTGTGGGTAATACATTGCACTCTCATTCAAGAGAACTAAAGGCTTTTGCTTTGTTCAGAATTTGGAGTGTAGAATTGCAATTCTGGACTCATTTTACCTTGTAATTCAAAATATCATTTTTTTCTAGCTGACTTTGCCTTAGTATAGTTACTATTGTTATCATTATTATTATTGGGATTTTTAGAATTACAGTTCTCAATTTGGGATGATTTTGGATTTGTGGAAAAGTTGCAAACATACTACAGAAAGTTCTATCATCTGTTTTCCTCTATTGATTTTAAACCTACTGTGGGTGTGAAAGTCTGTCATTTAAGGGTGATCTGTGTTTCCCAATTGCACTATGGCTTGAGCTTCATTAGTGATACCTATTATGATATGTCTAATCATGGGCTTCATTTCCCTGCTAAATTTTCTTCTTTTCCAGGGTATTTCTTCAATTTAAGGACTATCACCTTTCCATTATCTTTTTGAATACTGCTTCTTACCAATTTACTTTAAACTCTACATCTGGAAAGCCTTTTTTTTCTTTCATGAATTCTCTGTTGGACTCTCTCTTTTTTGCTATGTAACCATTGAATTAAGCTTTTTATTGGATTCTTTTCATTTAGAGATAATCTGTTGAATATTCAATCCATCTATCAAAAGTATTTTATTCTTTTCTGTGTTCCAGAACTTATTCTAATTATTTAATCATCTTCAATACAATTTTTCTATGTTCCTATTCCAAATTGTCATACTATTTCAAGTTTGTGGGCATCTGTTTCTGTTGCTTTTTATATCTGCTGACAATGGTTGAAGTGGTTTATTTCCTGATGTGATTCACAATTCGTTATTCAATGTGAGTCTTGAGCAGGCCATTTCCTTCATCTCTTACCATCGGAGCTCCAAATACCCTGGGTTTTGAAAAAAATCCTACATGGTAGTTTTATGTTTCTTTCTGATGGGCGCATCAGAATTTTGCCAACCAGGATCAATCTATTTGTGATACATAATATAATTTTGGACTCCCATTTGTCTACATAATCTGTATTTTCTGTTTCTTTTTTCCTTTTTTATTTTTGAGTATTTTCCCCTTCCCGCAATTAGACTTTTCCTAATTATTACATTATTAGCATTATTTCCTATATTTAAGGCTCCATTTCTTGTTTCATTTCTGAACTTATGCATAGTCCATTGACATTTTTACACTGAGGTTTCATCACAATTACATTCGATTCTACAAACATTACTTCCAGATTAGCCTTGCCATATATTCATCAAAACACTATGCTCAATTTTTTCTGATCATAACTTCCCATTGCTGAGATCTTCCTTTGGTTTCTCTTTGGATCACTTGAATTTTCTCAGGTTCTCTCCGTACCTAACACCTGCACTTCCCTAAGGAAAGCAAATAGCTTTTGTATTTCTAGAGGTCTTCCTATATAACAAAGCGTATTTCGTGAAACAACTTACTTTACAAAATAACTTGGTCAGATTTTAATTTTCTTTTTGTCTTTCTGGAATTGGTTTCTGTCCTCTCACATTCGAGAGAATTAAAATTACTGTATGCTCCCCATTTTAAAAGCATATTTTTATGCTTGCACCCTTATGTACTTTTTCCCTTCATCTTGAAGTTCAAGCTTGTACACTTCCCAGATGCAAGTCTGCTGTCCCACATGAAGAAGACCGTGTTGAGTGAGTGAGCAGATGGCTAAATGAACAACATTTAATCTTGCTGTGGATCATTCAGAGTGTTTTTATTCCTGGCATCTGGCAATTCCTTTTGATATGGAATTCCAGTCTTTCTATATTTGGGATTTTTTCTATTGTATCTTTGAACTATGTATTTTACTATTACATTGGTCCTTTCTTGTTTTAATTTCAGAACTATAGTCTTCTTTCAGATATATCTTTAAATTATAACTTTTATCAGTTACATTGGCATTTCCTTATTTTTCTTTCAATCTATTGTCATTTTTATGTTTGGTTCATCCAATGGACTTTATGTGAATTTTACAACTCTTAATTCCTTGTAACTGATTTTTTTTCCAGTACAGTTTATGTCTTAATTTTTATTACCTTGAAAGTGATTATGATTTCCATAATTGTTAATCACTTTCAAATTCTTTCTGAGACTATAAAATGTTACTTTTGTCATCTTTTATATTTTATGTCTTAGTATGTGCTGATTAAATTATGAATAAATTGTTAAATTAATGAGTGAATGAATAATAACCAAAATACCAAAAAAAAAAAAAAAAAGATTTTGCTCAGAATTGTATTAAGGCTCCAAAATAAATTTCTGTTACTTGGGATTGAGTGTTTCTTTTTCAGTCTGCTATGCTGACTAAAAGGTAGTTTAGTATTTTAAATTTTTAAAAATTTTAATTAACAATTGCATGCATTTGGTACGTACATCAACTCTTGATTTGTTCTCCATTTATATCATATGAAGACAAAATATCTAACATTAATATGCAACTGGTCACTTAAGTCAGCTCTGATTTTTTCTGTAATGTTCTCTTAATTGATTCTCATTTCCCAGGTACACAGTCATAAGCATCAACAAATGATATTTTTTTTGTTTCTATAATTAAATATCCTGGTTTTTCTTGACAAATTTAATTGTACTGAATATCTAGAAAAATTATAATTATTTTTGCTACTTGACGGAAGAATTTGGTGTCAAATTTAAACTGAACGCTTGTGATGTTTCATAATGATTATATTACATATGCTGATGGCCATTGGCATTTTGATTGAATTAAATGTCTAGCTTGATTGTCAAAAATTGACAACTTCACAAGATTGCCTTTTTATTATGATAGATGCTTTCTATCATCTTTGGTAGAATAAAAGCCTTCTATGCCCAGATTTTTTTTCCCTCTAACGTAATAATATTTAATCAGGATTTTCTCTTTCCATTTTCCCTTTATTTTATATGACATCCTTCCCCCAGTTCACTTCTTTCACACAAGTTTCCTCTCATAAAAGCTTTCTCAAATTTTAGGCACTTAAATCCCTGGTTTTCAACCAGGGGCAGTTATGCCCTCCAGGGACATTTAGCAATGTCGGAAGACATTTTTGGTATTCACGTTGGGGCAGAAGAGGTGGCAGTGGTATTGGCATCCTGTGGGTATTGGCATCCTTGATTCTGCCAACTAGAATCTGTGCTGTAGCACATAGGGTAGCCCCCTACAATGAAGAAGCATCATACCTCAGATTTCACTGGTGCTGAGACTGAGAAGCCCCGCTGAAGGGTGCAGGGATGGAATTCAGCTCTGGCCTCATTTAGCCTCCTGGCTAGTGCTATGAAGAACTGCACACAAATAAAGACAAAGTGGGCCAACGGATTTCATACGAGAGTTCCAGATTCTTAGGGTGAGGGAGAAAACTGAATGACTTGAATGGACTAAGCAATCAAGAAACATCTGAGTTTGACTTTAAAGGATGAATTGGATTTCTGTTGATAGGAGTGGAGGAAGGTTGGAGAGAAAAATGAGAAGGGAACGCCAGGTAGAAAGAGGGCTCAATGCTACCTACAGGCAGAAAAGCAACTCTTTCCTGTCACAGCAGAAGACAATCATGTTTCTTAGCATAAGATAAATAACATTACAATGTTAATTCTCATAGAATGTCAGTGGTGGGAGGGACCATAAAGGGGAGCTGATATACTCTTGCATTTTCCAGGAAAGAATGAAAAGAATGAATTTGTTTTGAATGTCTATGCTTCTCTAGGATGGTTAAGAACTTTGAATAACACTTTAATATATATTGTCTTATTTAAACCTTAAAGCTCCTGTAAATGCAGTGGGCCCTCCATATCTGTGATTTCCAAATTCAACCACCTGCTCGTCAAAACTATTTTTTTAAAATTGTACTGAACATTTGTCGATTTCTCCTTGTCTTTGTTTCCTAAACAACTTAAAAGCTATTTACATAGCACATTCTCTGGAATAGGATTTATGAGTGATCTAGAGATGACTTAAAGAATTCAGAAGGATATGCACAGGGTTTTTATTCTTCATAGCTACCCTACATTTATGTGTGAATTAAGGGAAAAAATGACAAATTATAAAACTAAAAATTTCAATATAGAAACACGGTATTATTCTCTATTCGTTAATGATTTTTGCTAATTAGTGCAATTTTGTATTTCTTTTTGTATGCGTTCTACACATTTTGATTAGAACTATTCAAATTTATAATTTTTCTACGAATTTAAGTCCACAGGCCTTTCTTCTTTTTTGATGGAATCCTCACCCCTTTTCCTTTCTCTCTTCTTTTTTCCCCCTTATTTTTGACTAGCTCCCACAAATCAGAGAGAACATTTGACCTTTGGTTTTCTGTGTCTGGCTTATTTCACTAGCATGATAGCCTCCAGTTCTACCCATTTAACTACAAATGCCATAATATCATTCTTCTTTATGGCTGAATAATACTCCATTGTTTGTGTGTGTGTGTGTGTGTGTGTGTGTGTGTGTGTGTGTGTGTACCACATTTTCTTTATCCATTCATCTGTTTGAAAGACACCTTGGTTGCTTCTAAAGCTTGACTATTGTGAATTATGCTACTATAAATATTGATGTAGTTGTATCCCTATAAAATGCTGATCTTAGATCTTTTGGATATATACTGAGGAGAGGGATAGCTAGATCATATGGTGCTTCCATTTCTAGTTTTTGAGAAAACTCTATACTGCTTTCCAGACTAGTTGTACTAATTTGCACGCATAATGTATGAGTGTGCCTTTTTATTTTGATAATTGCCATTCCGACTCAAGTGAGATGAGATCACAATGTACTTTTGATTTTAATTTCCCAACTGATTGTTAGCAATGTTGAGCTTTTTAAAATATATTTGTTGGCCAAGTGTATTTCTTCTTTTCACAAGTGTCTGTTTAGTTCTTTCATCCATTTGTTAATTGGGTTTTTTTTGTGTGTGTTAAATTTTTTGAGTTCTTTGTATGTTCTGGATAGTAATGCCCTATCTGAGGAGCAGGTGGCAAAGATCTTCTCCCATTCTGTAGACTACTACACTCTGATCTAAGGACCTGGATGAGCTTCTTGATTTTAGTGTCTACAGCATCCTGGCAAAAATCCTCCATACATACTGAGGGATGGTTGTATTGTGATTTTCACCTGACATATTGAAAAACTGACATGGAAACTGACATATAAGTCTTTGAAGAGCTAAGTACGAGACTTCATGCTGTGTATTGTTTAGTGATAGCATCAATATTTAGGATTCACACACTAGGTGGTTTTCATTGTTCTATGTTAAACCATCTAGACATGATTGCTATTACTATTGTTGGTTTTTTAAATGGGAACCACTAAAAAAAAGAAGTAAAAGATAGTATTAAAGAGATAATTTCCACCCCAAATTTGCTTCTTTTCATATTAGTCAATTCTGATGAAATCAAACAATTCCTACAATTCTGAAACAATTTAGAAGTCAAAAATCTATGGATTTTGTTAAGGATTTTTGTGTCTATGTGCACCAGGGATATTGGTCTAAAGTTTTCTTTTGTTGATGCATCTTTGTCTGGTTTTATTATCAGAGTGATGCTAGCTTCATAGAATGAATTTGGAAGGGTTCCCTCCTTTTCTGTTTCATGGAATACTTTGAGGAGTATTGGTATTAATTTTTCTTTGAAGGTCTTGTAGAACTCAGTTGAGAATCTGTCTGGTCCTGGGCTTTTCTTAAAATAACAACAACAACAAAAAAATCTGTGAAATTCTAAACCTATAATTACCAATATTGTTTTACTTACACACACACACACACACACACACACACACACACACACATATATATATATACCTATATTTGGATTAAATTTTTGATTTATTTTGAATATTTTCTTCATTTTAGTTTTTCTTTTGGTCTCAACATGTGCATGCTGAAAGGGAACTTAAGATTGTTCAAATACACCAATTATTTAAATATTTCATACTTTGTGTCTAGCAAAATATATCTTAAAACCAGTTGCTTCATTGGTTATCTGGGTCACAAATCAAGTTACGGTTATAGGAAACAATACAAAACAGGAAAGACATAGGAAGATAATGTCTTCAGTTTTCTTTAATAACTTTAGTTTCAGAATTGACAAAATAGTGGGAATTCTAGAAAGAGTCTGAAATGCAAAGTCCAAATAAAATAATTTAATTTTTTCATTGTTATCCTCATCCTTGAGTTCAAATAAAATGTACTTTTCTCTTAGGATAAATAAAATGGAATCCATTCATTCTTTAAATCATCTGTTCAAAAATATCTGCCAAGCCTCTACTCTACCAGATACTGAGGATATAGGACTGTAAGACTCACTTACAGAAGGAGGCAATCTGGCAGGGATGGTTGTTACAACTAACGTCACAACAGAATGAGACCCAGAGTGTTTTGAGAGCACAGAGATGAGATGGCTGAGTTCCAATGTGGGAAAGAAGAGAGGATTCAGTGCAGAATCTACTTGATTCTATGGGTTGGTACAGTGGATAGATGAGGACTCTTTTCGTAACATGTACAAACTATAGGAAAGAAGAGTTGGACCAGCATCTTTTGGAACTGCCTGCAGTTCACTGAGTCTGGAACATGCAAGGCACATGACTTCCTAAGAAGAGTTGAGGCTGAAGATCAAAGAGGTCCAGGTCAAAAAGAGTCTTGGATGTTTATGTTAATAAATGTGTATATAAATTATAGAAGATGTAATAGTCATGTAAAAGCAGATTAAACATGGAAACCAATTAATGGGCTCAAGCATTACAAAACTGCAATGAAAACACAGATGAAAAGAACATAATCGAGAGAAAATAGATATGACCAACAGAATTTCATGGTCAATTTAAAGGTGGCAGGTGAGGGGAATGAAAAGGTCAGGGACAATGAG
This sequence comes from Glaucomys volans, assembly GCA_020662805.1. Classification (NCBI taxonomy): domain Eukaryota; kingdom Metazoa; phylum Chordata; class Mammalia; order Rodentia; family Sciuridae; genus Glaucomys; species Glaucomys volans. The sequence continues at coordinate 65,736 of JAJEJO010003252.1, forward strand.
GTGATCCCACTACTTAAAAGTGAAAAATGCACATAAAGGTGACCAGGTTTTTGCACAGGGATGAGGAGCAGGATGGGGTAATTGTGCAACATAGTTCATCTCCTTAGGGTTTTGTTTGAGGAGGCTAAAGTTTCCAAGAGCAGACACCAACTAGGTGGTTGGAAGCTCTCATTAGAAGTTTGGGACATTTAAATTACCCATGTTTAGGTGAATTTTAATATTAAGTGTGCATTTTAAAATTTTTTAAAAGTTATAACTTTCCTGTTTTTAATTTTTACTTTTTAACTCTTGGGCATTCTTAGCCTTTGAAATAGAAATTTTTAAAAAGTTGCAAAGATTGTAGGGAGTCCTGTGTACGCTTCATCCAGTTTCCCCCAGTGGTAATACCTTATGTCACCTAGTATGATATCAAAACCAGGAAACGGACACTGGTACAAAGTATGTGTTTAGTTGTACATTACAGCCCATGTGCAGATGCATGTGATTACCACCCAAATCAAGAACCAAGACCATGCCATCAGCACAAAGATCTTTCTTGTGTTGCACTTTTATTTTCACACTGACTCCCTCCTTCAAAGTATCCCCAAGCACTAGCAACCATTCACTGGTTTTCTATCCCTATAATTAAATGATTTCAACAATGCTATTTAGCTAGAATCATATAAAACATAATCCTTTGAGAATGACATTTTTCACTGAACATAATACCTGTAAGATCCATCCACATTGTTGTATTTATCTATAGTTTATTTATATTTTATGACTGGTATTCCACAGTGTGCATCTACCACATTGACCCTTCACCTATTTTGGAACATTTTGATTGTTTCCAGGTTTGAACTACTATAAAAAAATTGCAAGCATGCAGAGGTTTTAGTGTAGATGTAACTACTTATTTCTCTGGGCTACCCAAAAAGGTGATTGATGGATCCTATGGAAAGGGAATTTTCAATTTTTTAAGACCCAGTTATCCCACTCCTCAGTTTATACCCAAAGGACTTAAAATTAGCATACTACAGTAATGCAGCCACAACATTTATAGCAGCTCAATTCACAATAGTTGGATTGTGGAACCAACCTAGATGCCCTTCAACAGATGATGGATAAAGAAAATGTGATACATATATATATACACAATGGAATATTATTCAGCCATAAAGAAGAATAATATGGCATTTGCAGATAAATGGATGTAATTAGAGAATATCATGCTAAGTGAAATAAGCCAATCCCAAAAAACC